>JAQGDG010000427.1:0-155528 GCA_029844215.1 Przewalskia tangutica
TTTATTAAAAATTGATAATTACTCATTTCTAATCGACTCAATAACCATCAACCTCATAAATCAAAGCGTGGTTTATACTCAAACCACAATCATCACGTGTCACATTTAAATGAATTGATTCTGCTCAGCTCACATCAGCGCCACTACCCGGGCAGATTCTCCTGTGATATTACGTATAATAGCAATGAACATACACAACTTATAAAATGCTTAAACATAAAATAACAAAGAAAGCAAAATTGATATACACTACCTTCCTTCCGTGAAAGTATACTGTAATAAAACAAAGACATTTTTTTCTTTACAACCCAATCCACAAAGGCGACTACGTATGCACTTCTAAGAATAACAACTCATGATATAGGCCCCGCCATACCCCTGAATGTACAAACAACCTATTAGCTATACTGGCTCTAGTGATAAGCCTCTAATAAAGCTGAAAGCTTCCTAACAACAACAATGTGTGCTGATCCGCAAGAGCGGTGATCAACTGAACTCAGACTTACTCGCAGGTGTAACGCAGCCACTGGTCAGAGGTCTACATAACATGTACCAACACATGCGAAATCGGGAAGTATCAGAATGAAATCATAAGTCTATAATAAACTGAGAGATTGCGCATGATAACTCAATGACAACAAGATAACATCGCGGCCTTACTAACAACGCAGAGTAAATAGTGAGTATACTTACTTATATAAAATAGAAGCCTTTCACGATCAAAGCAGATCACCTTTTCGCCCAGCAAAGATCATTATTAATCAATCCTACTCCCGACTATTTCACCCGTGATAAAGTCGCGCTGGACCTCGCATTTATGTATTCTCGTGACGGACTATTTCACCGCAGATAGGTCGCGGTAGACTCGCATGCAGGTATTCCTCGTGACAGTCGCTGCATCCACCGCACGGGGACTATTTCACCCGTGATAAGCCCTTACTGACCTGCACACGAGGTATTCTCGCATCGCGGGTAGAAAATCCACTAATATGCAATGTTACAAACCCGGAATTACCCGTAATGAATAACATACTACTAGTACAAACCGCTATCACACATAACATAAGCACTACCGCCTTATCATACATAACATAAGCACTACCTACTTATCATACCATATATAAGCTGTTAAGAAATCCCCTAACTTCTTATTATTCTTGTTCATGACACTCTCATTTTAGTTTACTTAAGGCACTAACATGTCTTTTATAAAAACTGAATTTAAACCCAAAGTACTACATACTTCTACTTTTTAAAATGACTTTTTCATACAAAACTTCCAAGACACTAATAACCATAGTATCAAGTCATAACTACTTTTCAAGACAAGTCAATACCTTTTAGAAATAAAATTATAGGCTTCTAAATCAAGTGACTTCTTTCTTTTAAACTTTAAGTAATTGATGCTTTAAATTAATTTGCCTTTCATTATTTCAAGTCATTTATCATACTTAAATTACTTAGAGTAAATCACTTTTTAATCTTCCATAAAGCTATTATAACCAACTCATAAAGTCGTTATATTAGCTTTATACCTTAGAAACTTACATTCTTCTTATAACCAAGAGACTTAAACATTCTCAGAAATCACCCACAATACAAACAAACTAGTCTAAACTACAATGTCAATTCGCAATTAGTGGCAACAATACCAATTCTTCTTCCAATTTCTTTTCAATCCAAGTGGTTTAATATAACATGTTATCTAGCCACAATTGGTTATAACTACTACAATCCTCAAGTAGGTAAACACGCGACGCATTCTAATTATCACCAAATTGTATTTCAATTTCAAATGGCTTAACATGTCATTTCTGATTTGAGCTTCCAAATTCTACAACACTTATCACATGATCAATTCTAACTTATAATAATACGAACCTTCAATTACAAAAAGTAAGATTAAGATTATACTCATTTAGCCCAAATATGATCCAAATTTACAAGTCGATCCTCAGCAACTTTAGCCTCTTTTTCACGCCCAATCCATTCCAAGCAACCCTTAGAAACTTACAAGAACTTATCTTCAAGTTCCAACTTCAAAGTCAAGAACTCCTTTAGCTTCCACTATACTAATAATAAAACACCATTTTTCCGGGATCTTTCTATTGAGATACACTTACAATACCCTTTAGGTACCTTGGTTTAAAGTGGGGATTATCGACAAAAATTGAAATTTTTCCTTGAAACCCTAGCCTCGCTGAGCTTCCTCAAGTTTCCATCAAGTTTTTCTTGAAAATTTGCTAAGTGTTGCCTTATCTCTGCACTAGTAAGCTTCTATATATATAAATAAACTGAGGTCAAGATTAGAACAAATGGGTGGTTTGACGCATTTCACAAGGATTAAGCCTGACATTCGACTTAGCCAACAATGTCGCTAATTGTCTTGCAAGACTTTGTCTTTTAAATTATGGTCAAATGACCATTTCCTCCATGTCATTTCGTCCAACATTAAGGGGTGACACGTGTCGCTCCCGCTCACGCAATATTTCGCTTTTCACAAATTCCAAAATTCGATAAATTTTACTCATCTCAAATCTTAACATTTTGAGTTCCACGACGCCTATAAACATATCCCGAATTTCCGGTGTAACATTCTCCCCTTAGAAACATTCGCCCCCGAATGTTCTTTTCGGGAGTCAAACTACAAAAAAAGTTACATAATCTTCTTTACAACTCCTTCATACCAACAATACCACACGAGGCCACACCACAATACTATACTAAAATGTCGTCAACTCCTACGTGGTCAACGCTTGAACCGCACAAAGCCACGACTCTAAGCTTCCTAATAATCTTTCCGATAAGCCGCCATCCACAACCCGCCAATCAAGTCCGACTAAATAATCGAACTCGCCTATGTCGAACCATCCAACCTGGCGATCTACACTTTCTACATACAAGGCCTCATACAGGCCATCCGAATACCAGCGGCATTCATATCGTATGTATCACAACAAGAGGCACTTAACCCTCCCACTATCTCTCGAACTCAATAACACATGCCCGCCACCTATCCTCAAGCACCGGATAGTACGCTTCCGCCGACCGCTTATTCGAGGTGTAATGCAACACCGAGACTCACCGCTCCCTAAAACCCTTCTCAAAACCTCTAGAAGTTATCTCAGAATCGAGCTCATCCGCCCGACATCATAAACGTAGGAACCCCGCAGGCCTCACAACTCGCTAAAAAAAAACTAGCACTAATCCTCACCGAGTAAGTGGTCCTAACTTAAGGACACGATCGTTTCACCACCATTTACCATGACTCTGTGAGTCGACTTCCTCCGAGCACGATGCCATCCTCGTAACAAGATCCATATTAAATACTCTCATATCTAGGTTGGAATTTCAATCGCTCGCAATAGCCCACTGGCTTCGGTGCTCAACCATGACTGCTACTAACTCTGACACTAAGCAAGAACTCCGCTATGTCCCTTTTCCTGGCCATCTTACCCATACATACATCCGAGGTCACGACACAACTTAGTCATTCCTAACAATTAGAACAATAAGCATCAGATGCTCCCTAAAACTCGCTGACTAGTCCTCGCAAAGCACCGGTACACACATCTATCCTCATATCACAAAGACTTCATCCTGTTACTCAAATGTGCTCTTCTCTTCTGAGAGCCGTATCTCGATACCAGATCATCACTAGATCCTCATATTGTCGCTCTTACCTCCTCAACGACCAAGACTCGGCAACCTCCTGATCTAAACCTCATTAACCTTGGAAACAAATAATCAAACCTCGCCAGAGTCGATGAATCTCACTTGACCACGCCCCGCCTATCCGCTGCCCATCCGCGTACTACCCTTAGATCCACGACAAAGAGTATCTATAATCGCTCCGGGCTTTCCTGATGGTATAGGATATCAATATCACAATCCTTGAGTAACTCTAACCACCATCGCCGCAAATTCCATCGCCACCGCAGATATACCGAGGCTTTTGTGGTACGCACAAATATCCACATGAAGTCTCAGATATACGCCATGCCCCCAAATCTTCAAGGCATGATTTAACCGGCCGCCAACTCTAAATCGTGAGGGCGTAATTTCTTCCCCGCTCCCTAACTACCGGAAAACATAGGCTCTATCCTCATCTGCTTCACAAAGACACAACCTAGCCCAACACCCAACGTGTTATCATAAAACCTAACCTCTAGTCTCACAAGCAGGGTTAGAATCTGTAGTCGTGGTCAACTTATCTTCCAATAACCAAAGCCTTTCTCTCTGCAACCAAACTTGGTCACTAACTTAGATTTGATCCTTTTGCTTCTCCCCGCAAGACTTCCTATCAATCACACCCCAGTGGGATTTCTGATCTTGTAAAGTAGTGTTATACCCGCTTTTTCCGCAGTATGTACGTAAGACGCACGCATTTAAAAAGTTTGAGCCTTGGGTTAGCATAGACCAAAATTTGTGCACAACACACTAAAAGAATCGCTTTCCACTAAACGCTTTCCAAAGTCAGTAGGGAAAATTACTGGCCATGCCATTTATTAATTTTATGGATTTTTCCGAGAGATGAAATATTTTGGACTAACGAGGGCTTACACTTGTCACCCTCTAGTGGGCGGTCAAGTGGCCGCTGGCTTGCACGATTTGGGCATGTTTTGTGTCCTAAAACGCGTCAATGTTTAGGAATCAGGAGTAGGATGTGCACTTCGGGCAAATCTGCCCTCCACTTGCCCCCACTTGGCTTGATCTGTCCATTGGTTTCCTATAAATACCCCTAACTTCAAGACTTCTTCATCCCAAAATTGTTTCTAAGTCTTGAAAATCCTCCCCTCCTCCCTTCTTGTCGCTTCCTCGCCCAAGAGCTTCCTCCCCTTCGTGAGGCCCTCGCCGAGAGATATCCCCTCCTAGCTGGTGTTGGCCGAGAGGTACACCCCTCCCTTGCCTAGTTGTTCTCGTGAAATACCCCTCTGTAGAAAATACTTCCAAGTATTCATACTATACCAATATACCATAGCCTTATACCTTGTAGTATTCCAAAGTTACCTCTATACGCAGAGCCCAAAATACTACCTTATGTCCTTTAGTCTCAAACCGAAACCCTAAGGAAAATCTTCATAGCCGTTGATATTACAAAGTTAAGTTGCGTAACTTCTGGGCGGTTGTTTGGAGCTGGTCGGAGCGCCTGCACTGAGCTAAACGCTGCTCAGATCGACATTTAAACTTGATAATTTTGGGCTTATCGAGGTAAATATCTTGTCTCCTATTGTAATTGAGTTTACATACTATTGAAGTATAAGAATTATATGTTATATACCGTAGCGTATATAAGAAGGAATAGAATCAGCATTTACATAGACCGTATTTACAGTAGACTTGTGAAGTTTGACTGCAGTGTCACGCCTAATTTTCCGTAGAATCTTGTATCTAGATTTATTCTACCGAGTAGTCTAGACATTGATAGACTTGTATAACCGTTATAGTCAAGATCGCGAGTAGCGATTCTACTCGGGCGTGGAAAAGGCCAGTCGACTACGTGATTTCTGGAGCTATTTGCTAATAGTCGATAATCGCCGCGAGGTATGCGATTCTTCCTATCCTCTTGAGCATGATATTTTAAAAGAATATATATATAGTACGTAGACGACGTGTTAACCGAACGTAGTTTTACTAATGTCTTTGACTTAAGCCCAATAATAAGACCAAGATTTCAAAAGAATTAAGAAACCTTTTGAAAGAGGAATACTTGTTTTAAAGCTAAGAGTTATACTAGCTTTATGGGAAGTTAGGTATAACGACTTAAGAGAGATAAAAATAATGGTTTATTGATTTCGTTAAGAGACTCGATCTTAAAATATAAGAGACTCGACTTAATCAGATTAATCGAATTTGGTTAAAAAGTGTGAAACCTCATTCATGAGTAATGAGTACTTGGTTTTTAAAAAGGAATAATGTTTTTACCGATTTCTAAATCGTAACAAGTATCGAATGCACTACGCAAAGACTATTAAAGCGGAAATGTATTGACTAATTAAGTATTATTAAAACCAAGAGAAACCTCCATCCGCATGTAAGCCTAAGATTTAGATAAAATGATGTTACATTTCCTAGATCATGACCGCTTAATAAAGATTGAATAACCTACTCACATATAAGGTATATGTTTCAAATTATTTTAAAGGAGAATTATATCATTAAGTGATTAACTATGAACTACTAAACCTTTCAAAATGAGAAACTCGAGCATTTGAAATTAGGCAAACTTGAACGCTTGGAAAATAATGCTGTTACTGATTTTACAAAGGGAAGTGGTTTTTGGTTTACTTAAAAGATAGTCACTCTATTTTTATACTACTGTATCATGACTTTTGTGAAAGAAGTTGATCTTTTAAAAGAGTTAACGATGAAGTACCAGTGTGAATAACTTGATCATTGGTTCATGATAGCCTTATAATACTTTCTTGTTGATTTGATAAGTAAACATGCTAGGATGCTACGCGTGTTAGTATCTTGTGATGTTTCAGGTGCGGTTTTCCTTGATTGCGCTTTACGCTGTTTAACGATCAACCGCATGCTGGTATTGTACCACTCACCCTCGACACGATCCCGGTTGTCGTCCGATTCTGGTAATACTCAGCACAGGTGAATATGATTCGAGGATACTCACGCGGTCCAGGGACCTATGCGAGCTACGAGAGTTCCGTGTTAGCGTGCACCTTGTGGTCACGCGTTCGCGCCACGCGATCGCGAGTCCAGACGCTGCCGGGAGTACCCTCGACGCGGGAATACCTCACGCGGGCCATCGAGTGGCTCTACGCGAGCTGCGGAAGTTCAGGACTAGACGCGCACATTAGATATCGCGCGAAAGGCCGCCTTCGATCATGGCGGCCCAGACAGATCTCATGGTACGCTTTATGACCTTGTTGCACCGCTGGTTTTAGTAGTCGCCATGCCTTCGTAGTTACCCCGCACGGCTTATTATGACACGTGGACCGTGTTCATGTATTCCTTGGTGTTTTATATCATGCATCGCCAGCCGGCGAAGGTATTCCACGCATGATTGATGTTGCATGCGAGACCCATAGTTATATTCGAGCGATGACTTTGAGGGCGCGAGTCCCCGACTGTCACGATCGCTATTTATCAGGAACTGTAGTTTGTTATCATACATGTCTCCCGCTTTATATAGACTACTATGATTTCATTTACGATTTTTAGTTTCACATACTGTACCGTCAGATCGACCTCCTTCTGGGCCGCGCTCACGCCGCAGTAGGTACACCAGGCCGATCCTCGCCATAGGTCACGCTCAGCTTGGGAAGCTCCGCTTTCGAGGCTTATCTTTGGCATAGTCCCCTCGTTGTCAGAAAGCTATATTCAGGGTACGACGGCCCCGTCCCGTTGCTGTCGTATCATTCGCAGAGGTCTGTAGTAATCGCGCGTAGTCAGAATGGATGTAAATCGCTGGATCTAAGTTTTTATATATATACGCCGAAAGGCAACTTTTCTTTAGATAAGCATGTGTTTCCTTTACATTGTTTCATGTTGTGTTTTATATTCCACGATTTCTCCGATGTTGTATCACCAGGTGCCCGGTAACACCACCACGCCGTCGTTCGGTCGTGACAAAAGTGGTATCGTGAGCGCTTAATCTCTGAAATTGTCTACGCACTATATCCAAGAGAGTCTTGATTATCGGCGTGTTGTGCACCACACCAATAATCGTGAGGCTATAGAATATTTAGGATTGGTTTCATTCTTCTCACTCGAGATCGCGGCTCAGAGCCGTGTTATGCTCGACCCTCTAACGACACTTTCCTTACCAGCTATGCCTCCGCAGGCAACCCGCCTGTATGGCAAGGCAAGGGAGTCGAGCAGAGCATGTATGTTACGAGGGCACAGCCCAATTATCACCTGTGATAGGCTTCATTCGGGAGTTCTCATGACATCGCCAAATTTCAAAGAGAGTTTAGCACGGCCAGCAGCCTCATCATGCGCCATGACATTTACACCTTCGGGCCTACCCACGACCAAAGCAGTGTAAAGTATAGTTTGCAAAGCGGACGACTCACATTAGCTAAGGATATAGCTACCAGAGAGTATACGATGTACCGATTTATCACTGGTCTTGATGACTATCTAAAGAAAGCGTCAGGCAAGAGTAGCTCACTGCATGGATATTGCCCACAGACAGCTTATGCGCAAGACGCAGAGGAACGTAGAGATCGACGATTAACCAAGATCAGCAGTAAGAGGCTGTAACAAATGTGGTCCTTTGGTAACTTTCGAGGCGAACCGCCTCACAGCAGACAAATACGCACCTCCACCAAGCGCAGAGTGGTCCTCCACGTGGTTCAAGACGCTCGTGAGTACGCCGAGTCGGGTCGAGCTCCGTGGCTTCCGTGCACGATACACGAGGTTCCAAAACAACGATTCGCTTTTCCCTGTTCACACAGGACAAAGCGCCATCCCGGGGAATGTCGTTTTTTTTTTTTTTTTTTTTGTCGTTGGTACTTGTTACGCCATGACAAGCAGGCCATTTTGCGAGAAGTTGTCCGACTGCAGGTGGCGCAGATGTAGAGACTCAACCTTCGTGATCGCTGGCGTTCACCTTCCCTAGCTATGCGCCACCGGCAATTGATTAGAACGATGAAGTGAAGCAAAGAGATACATGTATCCTTAACCCTCTAGAGATTAGTGTGATAGATGAGTATATCTTAAGTGTTATGTTCAGATAACATTGTGTAAATTGTGATTAGAAATCATGGTTAGTTAACTGTAAGATTTGGGGTTAATGAAAAGTGCGAGCCTTAGAGTTTTATACGTAGAGACCTTGGCAAGGCCATCTCGAGTAAAAGATGAGTTTTTACGTGTTTGACTCATCTGAGTGCATAGTGCACGTGAGATATATTTGTATATAAGTCCCCGAGTAGTGTGGAATGAAAGAGGGTAGTTGAGCTAAGAAGACCACTAGGTTTTCGTGGACTCGATTGCAAGGATTGTTCCGGACGGGAGCGTTGTTTGGCGCGATAATGGTCAAGTTATGATCGATCGCGTCAACCCGCGACCTGCTTTGTGGTGGGGCCGCTCGGGTGGTCCCGCCAGGTGGTAGGGTCACGAGGTGTTAGGCCCAAGTTTAGTTAACCATCGCACGAAGTTCGTGACGCGTGCTCGACCAAAGGCCGCCGACGAGGTCACCCATCTTGTCCTTCGCCAGATCGCATCGGCAGAGGGTTATGCGAGATGTTATTTATCGTGAAGGTTGTAAAGCTGCACGGTGCCTACTTTCACCTTATGATGCATGCCAAGCCTGTGTCGCGCTATTTCTGCTCGGAAGTTTTACCAGCAGGTTAGAACTCGCAGTCTCAAGACGCATTCACCTCGCCGTTGTTTGATTTCGTGGGTAGTCGGAGGATTGCTGCCTCTCAAGTGGGAGTGTTTTTAACTACCATTTCAAGATTCTGACATCGCTTGCTAAGCCTCAGGGCGGAAGTACGTACGCACGGCCGATTGGTCTGATGTTGGCAAAGTTCAGATAGTCGTTCATACTTGTTTCAAACAGACGGATAAAGTGCTTATCCGTAAGAGGTTATCGCCTAAGAGTCACCGTAAGTCATGATAGCCCCACGACACTTAGAGTTCGTCGACGGTAGGATTTCGGGGTACCACCCCAGAGGTGTGACGAAGTTTTGGAAAACAGGGAACTTAGCCCGAGTTACTTGGGCCTTTTCGCATCATTTGGAAAATAGGCCGTTGCCTATAAAGTTAGCATTGTCGTCCGACGCATGCGCAAGATGTCCTGGCCTTTCGTGTCGCTATGATCGAAAATATCTGAGATCCATCCGTAGTGTTCCCGCACGATGACCAAGTCGATGAGAACTCCGTAGATTTGGAAGTCAAGCAGAATGCAACGTGGTAAGTTACGAAAGAGTTCTAGTGCACGAAGCGGTACGACGAGTAAAGGAAGAAGCAGTACGGTTAAGAACATCGAGGTGATCATTCCTTTGTAAAGTAAAGGTGCATGAGTATATTTTAGACCTCTGGGAGCTTGTGACGCTAGAGGCGATTCCTCGTAGACTTGAAGTCGAGAAATTGCGCGCAGCATGTTATGGCCAGCACGCATGATTGTTTTCGTAAGTATAGTAGTGAAGACTATACAGCACTTGTGTGTTTTGAGGTTAGAAGGAACATTCGGACGAATGTTTCTGGCGAGGAGAATGTTATACCCGCTTTTTCCGCAGTATGTACGTAAGGACGACGCACGAAAGTTTGAGCCTTAAGTTAGGCATAGACCAAAATTTTGTGCACAACACACTAAAAGAATCGCTTCCGACTAAACGCTTTCCAAAGCTTCGTAGGAAAATTACGCCATGTCATTTATTATTTTATGGATTTTTCTCGAGAGATGAAATATTTTGGACTAACGAGAGGGCGACACTTGTCACCCTACCAGTACGGTCAAGCCGCCGCTTGGCTTGCACGATTCGGGGCATGTTTTGTGGCCTAAAATGTGGGTCAATGTTTGTGAGGGAATTGTGAGTAGGGATGGGGCACTTGGGCAAATCTCGCCCTCCACTTGCCCCACTTGGCTTGATCTTGTCCATTGGTTTCCTATAAATACCCCTAACTTCAAGACTTCTTCATCCCAAAATTGTTCTAAGTCTTGAAAATCCTCCCCTCCCTTCTTGTTGCTCTCGCCCAAAACCTTCCCCTCCCCTTCGAGGCCCTCGCCGAGAGATATCCCCTCCTCGTGGTGTTGGCCGAGAGGTACACCCTCCCCTTGCCTAGTTGTTCTCGTAAATACCCCCTCTTGGTAGAAAATACTCCAAGTATTGTTACTATACCAATATACCTTAGCCTTATACCTTGTAGTATTCCAAAGTTACTTCTATACGAGAACCCAAAATACTACCTTATGTCCTTTTAGTCTCAAACCGAAACCCTAAGGAAAATCTTCATAGCCGTTGAAGTATTAAGATGCTGTTATGAGAACTTATAAGGGTTGTTTGAGCGGTCGAGCGCCGTAATGTCGCAGAGCTAAACGTTGCTCAGATCGACATTTAAACTGATAATTTTGGGCTTATCGAGGTAAATATCTTGTCTCCCTATTGTAATTGAGTTTACATACTATCAAGTATAAGAATTATATGTTATATACCAGAAGGTATATAAGAAGGAATAGAATCAGATTACATAGGACCGTATTTACAAAGAGACTTGTGAAGTTTGACTGCAGTAAAGTCACGCCAATTTTCCGTAGAATCTTGTATCTAGATTTATTCTACCGAGTAGTCTAGACATCGATAGACTTGCATAACCGCTATAGGTTGAAGCATCGCGAGTAGCGATTCTACTCGGCGCGGTGGAAAAGGCTAGCCGACTACAGCATTGGAGCTATTTGCTAATAGTCGATAATCGCCGCGAGGTATGTGGATTCTTCCTATCCTCGAGCATGATATTTTAAAAGAATATATATATAGTACTAGACGACGCAGTTAATCGAACGTAGTTTTACGGCAATGTCTTTTGACTTAAGCCTAAATAATAAGACCAAGTATTTCAAAAGAATTAAGAAACCTTTTCAAAGAAGAGGAATACTTGTTTTAAAAGCTTAAGAGTTATACTAGCTTTACGGAAGTTAGGTATAACGACTTAAGAGAGATAAAAATAATGGTTTATTGATTTCAAGTTAAGAGACTCGATCTTAAAAGATAAGAGACTTGACTTAATTGTATTAATCAATTTGGTTAAAAGTGTGAAACCTCATTCATGAGTAATGAGTACTTGGTTTTAAAAAGGAATAATGTTTTTACCGATTTCTAAATCGTAACAAGTATCGAATGCACTACAGAAAGACTATTAAAGGAAATGTATCGACTAATTAAGTATTATTAAAACCAAGAGAACCTCCATCCGCATGTAAGCTAAGATTGAGACAAAATGATGTTACATTTCCTAGATCACGGTGCTTTAATAAAGATTGAATAACCTACTCACATATAAGGCATATGCTTTCAAATTATTTTAAAGGAGAATTATATCATTATGATTAACTATGAACTACGAACCTTTCAAATGAGAAACTCGAGCATTTGAAATTAGGCAAACTTGAACGCTTGGAAAATAATGTTGTTACTTGATTTTACAAAGTATGGTTTTTGGTTTACTTAAAAGATAGTCACTCTATTTTTATACTACGTATCATGTGACTTTTGTAAAGAAGCTGATCTTTTAAAAGAGTTAATGTATTTAAGCACCTTGTGAATAACTTGATCGTGTTGGTTTGTGATAGCCTTATAATACTTTCTTGTTGATTTGATAAGTAAACACGCTGATGTCACACGCACTAACCCGCCCGGACCTGCCTTTACCCGCACCCTAGTGATACAACATCGTAGTAATCGAATATAAAGCATGACATAATATAATATGAATGTGAAAACAGCTTTAATCGAGAAAGATTGTTCTTCGTATATATATATATAAAAACATGAATCCAAGCTATATCCCTTTACAAACTCGCCACAACAAGATTATGCACTTAAGAATGATACGACAACAACGGCGAACAGGTTCCCGCCATACCTCGAATGTAAGTACCTACTACGACAGTGACTATACCATCGATAAGCCTCCGAGAAACGGAGCTTCCCAACGCTGAATCGTGATCCTATGAGCGGTGATCAACGATCGCGTACTTTACCGCGCAGACGAACGCAGCTTCAAGGAGGTCAAGATAACAGTACCAAGTATGTGAAATCGAAATATCAGAATGTAAATCATAGTAGTCTATATAAAGCAGAGACACGTATGATAACCAAACTACCACAATAAATAAGCAAATATGTCAAGTCGTGACTCACGCCTAAAGCCATCACTAAATATAACTACGGTCTCACGCCACAACATAAACAAGAGCGAAATGGATATATCAGAATCGGTCTTTTCTAGGCCGCTAATGATCAAGCAAGGCCAATCGCCCATAGTATCATTACATGCGTGCCTACCCTCGACTTCCGCAAATTTCATAGTCACACATAGACCCGCATAGGTCGATAGACCAAGACGGTAGCTAACCCCAGATTCTCCTCGACTCCCGCACCGCATAGTCTCAATAGACCGCATAGTCACACGCATCGCATAGCATCCCCGTGATCGGGATAAAACACCTGAATGATCAATCCTCGAGCATACCGCTGCTCCACATAGTCACATAGACCGTGACAGCCGATAGACCGCATCACGTGGCAAGCCCTGTGATAACAAACAACTGTATGTGGATATAATAACAAGACAACGGGCTTAAAGTTTAATAATGTAAGAAAAACAAGAATATCACAAGATAATAACACACGAAGCATCCTAACATGTTTACTTATCAAATCAACAAGAAAGTATTACAAGGCTATCACAGACCAATACAATCAAGTTCTTCACGCAAGGTACTTTCTACTTTATGTTAACAAGTTCGGGAATTTTATCCCCAAAGTACTTCATAAATTAACTCTTTAAAAGATCCGTTTCTTTCACAAAAGTCACACAATACCCGTAGTATAAAAAATAGAGTGACTATCTTTTTAAGTAAACCAAAACACTTCCCTTTGTAAAATCAAGTAACAACATTATTTTCCAAACGTTCAAGTTTGCCTAATTTCAAATGCTCAAGTTTCCATTTTCAAAGGTTTCAGAGTTCATAGTTTTAATCACTTAATGATATAATTCTCCTTTAAAACAATTTGAGAAACATATGCCTTATATGCGAGTAGGTTATTCTTGCTCATAATCAATCTTATTTAAGCAAACATGATCTAGAAATGTAACATCATTTTGTCTCATCTTAGCTTCTATGCAGATTGAGGTTTTCATCGTTTTAATAATACTTAATTAGTCAAAACATTTCCCTTTATTAACGCTGCAGTTGGTTTGTTCGATACTTATTCGATTCAAATCAAGAAACATTATTCCTTTTCAAAAACCAAGTACTCATTACTCACGAAAGAGGTTTCACACAAAATTAATATTAATTTATTTAAGTCAAGTCTATTATATTTTAAGATAAAGTCTCATAAATACGAAAATTAATAAACCATTCTTTTATCACTTTAAGTCGCTATACCTAACTCCCATAAAGCTAGTATAACTCTTAAGTTTTTAAAACCAAGTATTACTCTTATTTCAAAAAGGATTCTTAATTCTTTTGAAATACCTCAAGATTCTTTTTATTCATTATTAATTCAAAAGACATTGCAATACAACTACGTCAGCTAACACACGCACGCCTACCGCATATATATATATTCTTTTAAAATATCATGCTCAAGAGGATAGGAAGAATCACATACCGCGACGATTATCGACTATTAGCAAAACGCCCACTACTATAACCCGCTTAGCCTTGTCCACCTTTCAAGAGTACATGCTACTCGCAGATTTCAACCTATAAATCTGCTATAAAAGTCTATCAATGTCTAGACCACTCAGAGAACATTCTGCGCAGGCTTCACTATTCTATCAAAAATCGGGCAGCACTTCCTACCCGTTAAGCTACACAAGTTCATCAGAATACAAATTCCCATGTAAGTACGCTTTAATCTTCTTTAATATTCTTCCGATGTGATTTCGCCAAGTCTTTTCTCGTAATATCCTTCTATTATACTCAATTCTCTTCTATGAATATTATATTCATTTATACAACTACAAGATGTAATTTCCAATTACAATAGAAGGTCAAGAGATTTACCTCGATAAGCCCAAAATTATCCAAGTTTAACGCCGATCCCGAGCAACGCTTAGCTCCTACTCCGGTGCTCCAACCCGCCCAAACAACCCTTAGAAGTTCTACGCAACTTCTTCTTAATACTCCAACCAACTATGGAGATTTTCCTTAGGTTTCGCTTTAGACCAAGGAAGTATAATAGTATTTCGGGCTTTTAGTATAAGTGTAACTCTTGGAATACTACGTATTTCAGCTAAGGTATTTTGGAATAAGAATTATACTTGAGAGTATTTCTACCAAGAGTGGGTAGTATTTTACGAGACAACTCTCAAGAGTGAGGGTACTCGCCAAGGCCACTAGAGGGTGTACCCTGCCAAGGCCACTAGGAGTGGGGAAGGCTTTGACGAATCCATAAAGAGGAGGGAGAGGGTTTTCAAGACATAGGATTCGTGGACGAAGAAGTCTTCACAAAGTGGGGTATTTATAGACAAATCCAAGGGCCAAGATCAAGCCAAGTGGTAGGCAAGTGTAGGGTAGGATTTACCCACGTGTACCTTATCCATCTACCACACCAACTATCACAAATATCCTACCTAACCCAAGACCCCAATTGGCCCCACTTGCCGCCCCAAATAACGCTCAATACGAGGTGACACATGTCACCCTCCCGCTGGTCCAAAATGTTTCATCTCTCCCTAAAAATCCGCAAAATTTGAAATGACATAGCCGTAATTTTCCTTCATGAAGTCTTGTAAAACGCTTCGCCAAAAACGATTCTTTCTGTAGAAATAGAACAAAATTTTCGCCCGCCTACTTTAAGGCTCAACTTTTCTACGCACGCCCTCACGCATATACTATGGAAATACGGGTATAACATTCTCCTCCTTAGAAACATTCGTCCCGAATGTTCTTTCTAAGTCTCAAACAAACATGCGCCAAGATAGTCTTCACCGCTATACTCCAAAACAATCATGCCACACCTGGCCATAAAATAATACACGCGCAAATACTTAATTCAAGTCCACGAGGAATCACCTCTAACATCACAAAAACTCCCACCCAAGGGCTAAAAGATACTCCCTTCGCACGTTCACTTTACAAAAGAATGATCACATCTATGTCCTTAACACATGCTCGCTTCTTCCCTTACTGCCGCATCTTCTCGCATAACTCGAACTTTTTTCATAAGTTATCACATTTCATATCGCTTCGCTTTCCAAAATCTCGTTACTAACTCCAACTTAATCATCATTAACCGAATACTGACGGATTCCGATACTTTTCCGAACATAACAACATGAAAGACGGACGCATCGCTTCCTACGCTTGACGACAAAGCTAACATATAGGCCACCCGCCTATTCTTCACATTACCTAAAAGGCCCAAAGTAACTCGCTAAGTTTCTCTCGCTTTCCGAATCTGCCACACTCTTCCGGTGGTACCTTCAAGAAGACTCCACCGCCAACTCAACCCAAGCGCCGCCGATCATCCGCATCGACTTCGCTGACTCGAAGCCGCCGATATCCTCTCTCGATAGGCTTCACCCTATCCACATCCTCGCCGAACAAGAATGAACCATCTATCTCGAACTTTGCCAACATCGAACCAATCGATCGACAACCACACTTCCGCCCCTGCGCGCCATAAGGCGATGTCCGAATCAAATGGTAGCTATAAAACACTCAACAGAGACAACAATCCTCCCAATACCCTCAAGTTCAAACACCGCCCGAGGCGAACGCGACATCGAGACTCATCCGAGTTCCTAACCTCGCCGTAAAACCTCTAGAAAAGAAATACCAGAATTGGCTCCACTTCGCCATAAGGCGAAAGTAGGCACCTCGTGCAACCTTACAACCTTCCCGATATAACATCTCGCCGAGTAAACTGGCCCCGCCGAAGACAAGACGGGCTGACCTCATCGACCGACCATCGTCGAACGATCCACGAACTCGCACGACGTGTTAACTAAACTGGGCCTAACACTCATGACCCCACCACCGCGACCATCACAAACCGACCCCACCACCAAACAGTCATGGTTGACCCGCCGACGCGGCCTCAACCCGACCCACTATCGCGACAAAACTCTTGTTCCTCGACCCTAACAATCTCACTAATCAAGTCACGAAACCTGTGGTCTTCTTAGCTCAACTACCCTTTCATATCATACCACCAGTGACTTATCACACAAGTATATCTCACGCGGCACTATGCACTCGATAAGGGTCAAACATAAAATACATCTTTACTCGAGATGGCCTCGCCTAAGGTCTCTACGTAAAAACTCTAAGGCTCACACTTTCCTATCCCCAATCTTACCCGCTAACTAACCATGATTTCTAATCACAATTTACACAATGTTATCTCTGAGGGTTAAGGATACACCAGATTCATCGCTTCACTACCCTCCGCTGCTCCAATCAATCCTCGGGCGCAAGCATAACAAGCCGTCAAGAAGCATTTACACTCCCCACAACGACACTTACCACAACGCCGCACCGAGCGGGCGGCCTCGCTAACACCCTTCCTCTCCGAACCATCAACCAAGAATCGACCGGGTAGCCGAGTCCTCCTACTGCATCCTCCTACTAGGACATCTTTTCGACACACCGCCTCGACGGCCGCAGTAAAACAAGCACCATCAACGACGACATTCCCGGACGACGACGCTACACCGCAACACCGAGAAAATCAATCAGCCGGGCCGAATCTACGTAGGTGGAACTGGCCTGAGTTCTGACCAACTCCCGCATACCCCGAACGCCCCAACCCCGGAGGACTACTCGCGACCGGGAGGCATATCTAATTCACGGCTGAGGCGTCGCCTAAAGTTACCAGCGATCTCGCCGATCGGCCCTCTTCTCGCCGCCCTGATTAACTGTCGATCTATGTCTTCGCTCGCCGCGATAAGCTCGCATACGTGCCATGCTCAAGCTCCGATCAAGAGCTACTCTTGCACAACCTTCTCTTAGATAGTCATCAAGACCCGTGATAAATCTGACATAAAATACTCGGTTGCTAAATTCCTACTAGTAACAAGTGGCGTCTCTTTGCAATCCATACTTTCGCATCGTCGTGGAACCGGTTCAATTATTACGGCCGCAGAGGAATCGCCGCCGCTATGCTAAACTCACTGGCCGGGCGACGTAGCAAAACTTCCCGAACGGCACCACCCTCGTGTGATGACGCTCGCGCTCAGAATCCTCTCAGGTTTCACTCAGCCTTCTCCGCTTGCCCTCTTCTGCCTGGCCGCTTTACGCGAGGCATACCCGTATGGAAAGAAATACGTTAGAGGGGTTCAACTTATAACACGCTCTAAGCACGATCTCGCAGTGAGAAGAATGGAAACTAATCTTAAATATCCTATAGCCTCCGACATCGCGCGCGCACAACACACCGATAATCAAGACTTACTAGATACGGCCAGAGACACTTTCCGAGGATTAATCGCCTGATACTCACTTTTGTCACGACCAACCTGCCCGCGGATCGTGCCTACCCGCACCCAAGTAGTCATACATCAGAGTAATCAGCGGAATATAAAGCATGACATAATATAATATGAATGTGAAAATAGTTTAACTGACAAAGATTGCCCTTCGGCATATATATATAAAAAAACATGAATCCGAACAGTTACATCCCTTTTACAAACATCGCCACAACAGCATTTACGTAACTTCTAAGAATGATATTTATAACAATGGCGATGTGGCCCCGCCATACCCCGAATGTAAGTACTACCACGCAGAGGACTATACCACTGATAAGCTCTCCGAGAAACGGAGCTTCCCAAACGCCGAATCACACCTATGAGCCAGATCAACGATCGTGTACTTTACTCGCGGATGAACGCAGCCTGGGAGGTCGCGATAACAGTACTAAGTATGTGAAATCAAAATATCAGTAAATGAAATCATAGTAGTCTATATAAAGCAGAGACACGATGATAACCAAACTACACCACAATAAATAAGCAAATATGTCAAGTCGTGACTCACGCCTTAAAGCCATCACTAAATATAACTACGGGTCTCACGCCCACAACATAAACAAGAGCGAAATGGATATATCAGAATCGGGTCTTTCTAGGCCGCTTAATGATCGCTAGCGCCAATCGCCCATAAGATCATTACGCGTGCTTTACCTCGACTTCCCGCAGCCCGCATAAAGTCACACATAGACCGCAAGATAGTCGATAGACCAGACGGGGTAGCTAACCCCGCAATTCTCCTCGACTCCCGCAACCCGCATAGTCTCAATAGACCACATAGTCACATTGCATCGCATGGCATCCCCGTGACGGATAAAACACCCGAATGATCAATCTTGGGCATACCGCTGCCCGCATAGTCACATAGATCGTGATAGGCCGATAGACCGCATCGGTGGCAAACCCAGATAACAAGTCGGGCGGGTACGTGATATAATAACAAGATAACAACGCTTAAAGTTTAACAATGTAAGCACAACAGTTAATATCACAAGATACTAACACACGTAGATCCTAACACGTTTACTTATCAAATCAACAAGAAAGTATTACAAGGCTATCACAGACCAATACAATCAAGTTCGTCACGCAAGGTACTTTCTACTTTATGTTAACATGTTCGGGAATTTTATCCCCAAAGTACTTCATAAATTAACTCTTTAAAAGATCCGTTTCTTTCACAAAAGTCACACAATACCAGAGTATAAAAATAGAGTGACTATCTTTTAAGTAAACTAAAATACTTCCCTTTGTAAAATCAAGTAACAACATTATTTTCCAAACGCTCAAGTTTGCCTAATTTCAAATGCTCAAGTTTCTCATTTTCGAAAGGTTTCGTAGTTCATAGTTTTAATCACTTAATGATATAATTCTCCTTTAAAACAATTTGAGAAACATATGCCTTATATATGAGTAGGTTATTCTTGTTCATAATCAATCTTATTTAAGCAAAACATGATCTAGGAAATGTAACATCATTTTGTCTCATCTTAGCTTCTACGCATTTGAGGTTTCATCGTTTTAATAATACTTAATTAGTCAAAACATTTCCCTTTATTAACGCCGCAGTTGGTTTGTTCTCTATACCCCAGATTTCAGTATGTACGTAAGGACGCACGAGAAAAGTTTGGGCTTAAAAGGCTTTGTCGATTTTACTTTGTGCACAACACCCTGCTAGAGTCGCCGACTAAACGCTTTACATAACTTCATGGCGGAAAATTCGCTATGTCATTTTTAATTTTTCGGATTTTTCCGAGAGACGCAACGGGTCAGATCAACGAGGGCGCCACTTGGCACCCTCTCATCGGAAATCGCGCGCCTTGGACGACGGCCATTGTTTTGGCCGGCGTCGGTAGGATATTTTGGTGGTAGATGGATAAGTGCACACGGACGAATCTCGACTCTACACTTGCCTTGCACTTGCATGATCTTCGCCATCGTTGGCCTTGCTTGACCTATAAATACCCTCTCCCTCAAGACTTCTTCATCCAAAAATCAGGCTAAGTCTAAAAATCCTCTCCCCTCTCTTGCAAAGATCTCGCCCCTAGCCTCCTCCCCTCGTCGAGAGTACCCTCCTAGCTGGGTCGTCGAGGGCATACACCCCTCGTGGTGTTGTCTCGTATAAATACCCCTCTTGGTAGAAATACTCTCAAAAGTATTGTTACTATACCCAAATTACCTTAGCCGTATACCTTGTAGTATTCCAAAGATACTTATACGTAGAGTCTTAAATACTACCAGATGTCCTTTTGTCTCAAACCAACCCTAAGGAAAATCTCCATAGTTGGTCGAGTATTGCAGAAGTTGCGTGGAACTTCTGGGTTGTTTGAGCGGGTCGAGCACCCGAGCAGAGCTAACGCTACAAGGACCGACATTTAAACTTGGATAATTTTGGGCTTATCGAGGTAAATATCTGGTCCCTATCAGAATTGGAAATTACATGTTGTAGGAATATATAGTTGAAGTATACTATATATGAACTCAACGTAGTTTCGGCAATGTCTTTAGACTTGCTGCACTTTAAAGAAGAGAATCGGACAGATTTACATGTGACCAGACATTACGACTTGTAGTTTGACGGCAGTGGTCACGCCCAAATTTCCGTAGAGAATCTTGTATTCAGATTTATTCTACCGAGTAGTCTAGACTTTGATAGACTTGTATAACCTTTATAGGTTGAATGTTCGTGAGAGCATATGCTACTTGAAAGTGACCAAAGCTTCGTTATAACATGAGCGATTTGTTTATAATATAATCGTCATGAGGTATGTGATTCTTCCTATCCTCTCGAGCATGATATTTTAAAAGAATATATATATATAGTGCGTAGACGACGCTGTTAATTGAACGAGTCATACGGCAATGTCTTTTGACTTAAGCCCGAATAATAAGAATCTTGAAGATTTCACACTAAGAACTGCTGAAAGCAAGAGTAATACTTGGTTTTAAAGCTTAAGAGTTATACTAGCTTTATGGAAGTTAGGTATAACGCTTAAGAATGATAAAATGAATGATTTATCAAGTTATGACTGATCTTAAAAGATAAGAGACTTGACTTAAAATGAATTAATATGAATTTTGTGCAAACCTCATTCATGAGAATGAGTGCTTGGTTTTAAAAGGAATAATGTTTACCATTTCTAAATCGTAACGAGTATCGACAAACCACCGCAGTTAATAAAGTGGAAATGTTTTGAATAAATGAAGTATTATTAAAACCAAGAGAAACCCCATCCGCATGTGTTTAAGACGAGACAAAATGATATTACATTTCCTAGATCACGGCCGCTTAATAAGATTGACATGAACAAGAATAACCTACTACATATAGGGCATATGTTTCTCATATTGTTTAAAGAGAATTATATTCTTAAATGAATAAGACTATGAACTACGAAACCTTTCTAAAATAAGAAACGGAACATTTGAAATTAAGAAACTTCAACGCTTGGAAAATAACGTTGTTACTTGATTTTACAAAGGGAAGTGTTTTGGTTTATTTTAAAAGACAATACTCTATTTTATACTACTGTATCAGGTGACTTCTGAAAGAAACTGATCTTTAAAGAGTTAATGTATGAAGTACTTTGGGGATAGATACCCGAACTTGTTAGCATAAAGCACTATGTGAATAACTCGATCAGGTTGGTTTGTGATAACCTTGTAATACTTTCGTTGATTTGATAAGTAATACGTTAGGATGCTACGCAGGTTAGCATCTCGGGATTGTTATGTAGCGGTCATTCTTGTGGGCTTACGCTGTTAAACGTTAAGCCCGCAGATCATATCGCATCACATACCTCGACTTATTATACCGAGGGCTTGCCACCCTCGACGCGGTCTATACGGCCCATGCGCGTCTAGACTACGCGAGCAGCGATGCTCCGTGATTGATCATTCCGGTGTTTAGCCCGACGCGGATGCCCTATGCGGTCTTTGAGGACTATGCGCCTTCGGCGGACTACGCGGCCGTGGAAGTCCAGCGATACCGGGGTTAAGTCGCCCGACGCGGTATACTCAAAGCGTTCGGGGACCATGATTCGAGGAAATACCCTACGCGGTCTGCGTGACCTACGCGAGCTGCGGTAAGTTCTGTGGATAGACGCGCACGCTGATATCATGGCGAAATGCCGCCGATTCGACATGCGAGCTCAGAAAGACCTCATGATACGCTTTATGGCATTTTGGCATCGCGAGTCTTAAGAGTGGCCATGCCTTCGCACTTACCCGCATTTGCTCTATCAGGATGACTTTGGCGCGAGTCCTCGACTTGACATGATCGCTATTTGTCATGAATCGTAGTTTCGCTATCATATATGTCTCCTTCTTTATATAGACTACTATGATTTCATTTACGTGATTTATTTTCTTTCCACATACTTGTGACACAGATCGACCTCCTGGGCCGCTCATGCCGCAGTAAAGGTACACCAGCCGCCGATCCTCGCCTTAGGTCACAGCCGTGGGGAAAGCTCCGCTTTCTCCGAGGCTTATTCGTATAGTCCTCGTTGTAGGTGCTACATTCGTGGTATGACGGCCCCGCCCCGCTGCTGTCATATCATTCGTAGAGGTCTGTAGTATCGCGGCATGGCTGTAATGGGATGTAATCGCTCAAATTGTTATTTATATATACCGAAGGTAACCGCTTTGGTTAGCCTGCCTTCTTATTTCACCGCTTATTACATCGGCTTCATGTTATTGTTTTATGTTCGCTGATTTTCTCGATGTATGACTACTGGGTACCGTAAGGCACTACCACGCCCCGAACGGTCGTGACAAAAGTGGTATCGTGAGCGCTTAATCTCTGAAAGTGTCTAATGCAGCATCCAGCAGTTCGACATTACTTGCGTGCACCACACCAATAATCGCGAGGCTATAGGATATTTAGGATTGGTTTCATTCTTCTCACTCCGAGATCGCCTTAGAGAGTGTTGTAAGTCGACCTCTAACGATTTCTTTCCTTACCGCTATGCCCGCCAGGCAAACCCGCCCAGAGAGAGCAAGGCGGAGGAGCCGCAGTAACGCAGAGGTTACGAGTACAGCCCAATCATCACCGTAGTGCTTCATTCGGGAGTTATGCTACGCCACCAGCCCAAAGCAGAGTTTAGCACGGGCGGCGTAGCTTCATCGCGCCATGATATTTCAACCTTCGCCCACGGCCGACAGAATATGGATTGCAAAGAGGCGACTACATTAACTATGGATTTGGCTACCGAGAGTATACCGATGTACGCGAGTCTTGATGACTATCTAAGAGAGGGTTGTGCAAGAGAAATTCTTCAATTAGGCTTCGAGTACGGTATGGCTACGCGCAGCAGATCGAGAAACGTAGATCGACTTTACAACTAAGGACACAGGAGAGGCCGCAATGCCAAGGTCCTTTAGTAACTTTCGAGGCGAATCACCTCACCAAGAGATTGATTATGCACATCCACCAGCAGAGGTCCTCCATGCGGTTCAGACGCTCGGGTAGGCGGATTTGGTCGAGCTCCGTGGCTTCCTGCTCATTAACGTGATGCACGCCATCCCGGAATGTCATCTTTGTTGGTACTTGTCGTACCGCGCCGCCGTGGTGTCGAAAGGTGTCCTAGCAGTGAGGATGCAAGTAGGAGGACTCACCTTCGTGATCGGTGGGTAGTTCGTTACCTTCCCTAGCATGCGCTCCTACTGGGCAGGTTTGATTAGAACGACTTAGTGAGTGAAGGAAGAGATATAGATATATCCTTAACCCTCTGTAGACTGCATGCCGATAAGACGGGTATATCATGTGCTATGTTCTCGATAGCAAAGCTGTTAGTCGTGATGAAATCATGGTTAGTAACCGGAAAGATCGGGATAGGAAAGTGTAAGCCTTAGAGCTTTTACGCGAGACCTTAGAGGCAAGGCAATCTCGAGAGAAAGATTACATTTGTGTTTAACCTTATCGGAGTGCATAGCACGCTGGCTATGCCAGGATAAGTCCCCGAGCAGCTGTGGAATGAAAGAGGGTAGTTAGGCTAAGAAGACCGCCAGTCTTCGTAACGCGATTGCGAGAGTTTTCCGGACGGAGCTAGTATTTTGCACGCTGTCGTCGTCGAGGCCACGCCGCGTTCAACCCGCGCCCGTATGGCGGGTCGGCGGTGGTCCCGCCTTGTGGTAGGGTCACGAGGGTGTTAGGCCCAAGTTTAGTTAACCAAACAGACGAGTTCGTGGACGATTCGACCAGAGTCGGGCCGACGAGGTCACCGCCTTATCTTTTAGTCCAAACCGTACTCTAGTAGTCGAGAGACGTTATATCGTAAAGGTTGTAAGGTCGCACGGGCGCCTACCTTCACCTTGGCATGCATAATGGAGCCTGTGGTACACTGCTTTTTCTTCCGAAAGTTTTACCAGCAGGTTAGGAACTCAGTGAGTCTCAGACCGCAATCGCCTCGCCATTGATTTCTGCGGTAGTCGCGAGGATTGTTTCTCCCGCTGGCGAGTGTTTAAGCTACCATTTCGTTGTTCTGATGTTGCCTTACGGCCTCAGGGGCGAAGTGTAAATTGCCGGCCGATTGGTCTGACGTCGGCAAGGTTAAGATAGTCTGTTCAGCTTGTTCCAGCAGATCGTGGTTAGCGGCTTGTCTAGAAGAGGTTATCGCGTACTCGTGAGAAATCGTATGGATAATCCACGACGACGCTTGTAGTTCGTGCCGACGGTCGGTCTTCAAGGTACCACCCCTGACAGCGCGACGAGTTTTGGAAATCAAGCGAATGTAATGTGGTAAGTTACGAGGAAGAGTTCGAGTGTATGCTGGCACGCACACGAAGGGAAGAAGCGAGCATGTATGGCGAGCATCGACGTGGATCATTTCTTTTGTAAGGAGAAGCGCGGGAAGTATACCTGAGCAAGTGGCTTTTGTGATGTTAGAGGTGTTTCTCACGGACTGGACGTGAGTTTTCGCGTGTGTTAATAGCTGGCCGTGTGGCAGATTGTTCTCGTAAGTATAGTAGCGAAGACTATACCGCGCCGCTGTTTTGAGATTCTGTAGGCGAACATTCGGACGAATGTTTCTACGAGGGGAGAATGTTATACCCGTGATTTCCAGTATGCACGTATGACGCACGTAGAAAAGTTTGGGCTTTGGCTTCGCCGATTTTACTTTGTGCACAACACCCTAGAGTCGTTGACTAAACGCTTTACATAATCTTGCGGGGAAAATTCCGGCCATGTCATTTTTAATTTTTGCGGATTTTTCCGAGAGACGAACGTGTTGGACAACGAGAGGCGCCACTTGGCACCCTCTCATCAAGCGGAAATCGCGGGCGCCCTTTCGACGACGGCCATTGTTTTGGCCGGCGGGTTGGTAGGATATTTTGGTGGTAGATGGATGGGTGTGCACATGGACGAATCTTGACCCTACACTTGCCTTGCACTTGGCATGATCTTCGCCATTGGTCGCCTTTGCTCGACCTATAAATACCCCTCCTTTGAAGACTTCTTCATCCAAAATCGTGCTAAGTCTAAAAATCCTCTCCCCTCTCTCAGAGTATCTCGCCCTAGCCTCCTCCCCTTGGCCGAGAGCCCTCCCCTCGCCGAGAGTACCCTCCTACTGGGTCAGCCGAGGTATACACCCCCTCATGGTGTTGTCTCGTATAAATACCCCTCTGGTAGAAATACTCTCCAAAGTATTTACTATACCCAAATTACCTTAGCCGTATACCTTGTAGTATTCCAAAGATAATCTATACGTAGAGCCCTAATACTACCAGATGTCCTTTTGTCTCAAACCGAACCCTAAGGAAAATCTCCATAGTTGGTCGGAGTATTAAGAAGAAGTTGCGTGGAACTTCTGGGTTGTTCGAGCGGTCGAGCACCTTGAGTAGAGCTAACGCTGCTAAGGACCGACATTTAAACTTGGATAATTTTGGGCTTATCGAGGTAAATATCTTGTCTCCTATCAGAATTGGAAATTACATGTCAGAGGAATATATAGTTCAAGTATACTATATATAGAATCAACGTAGTTTTCATGCAATGTCTTCGACTTAAGCCCAATTTAAAGAAGAGAATTGACTGCATTTACATAGGATCAGACATGAGACTCGTGTAGTTTGACTCGCAGGAAGTGCCCAAATTTCCGTAGAATTCAGATCTAGATTTATTCTACCGAGTAGTCTAGACTTCTGATAGACTTGTATAACCTTTATAGGTTGAATGTTCGCGAGTAGCGTGCTACTTGAAAGTGGACTGTGCTAGCTGTTATAGCCGTGGAGCGATTTGCTTATAACATAATCGTCACGAGGTACGTGATTCTTCCTATCCTCGAAAGTATGATATTTTAAAAGAATATATATATATAGTTCGTAGACGACGCAAGCTAATTGAACGTAGTTGTACGCAATGTCTTTTGACTTAAGCTCGATAATAAGAATCTTGAAGCATTTCAAGAGAATTAAGAACTGCTGAAAGCAAGAGTAATACTTGGTTTTAAAGCTTAAGAGTTATACTAGCTTTACGGGAAGTTAGGTATAACGCTTAAGAATGATAAATGAATGATTTATCAAGTAAAGTGACTTGATCTTAAAAGATAAGAGACTTGACTTAAAATGAATTAATATGAATTTTGTGTGAAACCTCATTCGTGAGTAATGAGTGCTTGGTTTTTAAAAGGAATAATGTTTTACTGATTTCGGAAATCAGAATGAGTATCGACAAACCATCGCAGCTGCTAATAAAGGGAAATGTTTTGAATAAATGAAGTATTATTAAAATCAAGAGAAACCCCATCCGCATAAGCTAAGACGACAAATGATATTGCATTTCCTAGATCATGGTCGCTAATAAGATTGATTATGAACAAGAATAACCTACTCACATATATAGTATATGTTTCTCGATTGTTTAAAAGAGAATTATATTCTTAAACGAATAAGACTATGAACTTTAAACCTTTCTAAAATAAGAAACGTGAACATTTGAAATTAGGTAAACTTGAACGCTTGGAAAATAATGTTGTTACTTGATTTTACAAAGGGAAGTGTTTTGGTTTACTTAAAAAGACAATACTCTATTTTATACTACTGTATCAGGTGACTTCGTGAAAGAAACGAATCTTTTAAAGAGTTAATGCATGAAGTACTTTGGGGATAGATACCAACTTGTTAGCATAAAGTACCTCGTGTGAATAACTTGATCAGGTTGGTTCGTGATAACCTTGTAATACTTTCTTGTTGATTTGATAAGTAAACATGTTAGACGCCACGGTGTTAGTATCTTGGGATTGTTATGTAGCGGTCATTCTTGCTGGGCTTACGCTGTTAAACGTTAAGCCCAGATCGTATTGTATCACATACCCTCGATTTATTATACCGAGGGCTTGCAACCCTCGACGCGGGTCTATACGCCCACGCGCCCATGACTACGCGAGCAGCAGTATGCTCCAGATTGATCATTCCGGTGTTTAGCCCGACGCGGGATGCCTTACGCGGTCTTCGAGGACTACGCGCGGAAGTCCAGCGGATACCGGTTAAGCCGCCCGACGCGGTATACCTCAGCGGTCCGGGACCATGATTCGAGGAAATACCTACGCGGTCTCAGGTGACCGATGCGGAGTCGCGGTAAGTTCCAGATAGACGCGACAGGATATCGCGGCGCGGCGCCGATTACATGCGCGCCTAGAAAGACCTCGTGATACGCTTTATGGCATTTTGGTACGTTGGTCTTAGAGTCGGCTATGCCTTCGCATTTACCCCGCACGCTCTATCGGATGACTTTGAGGCGCGAGTCCCCGACTTGACACGCATCGCTATTTGTCATGGAATCGTAGTTTCGCTATCATACATGTCTCTTGCTTTATATAGACTACTATGATTTCATTTACGATTTATTTTCAGTTTCACATACTGCACTGTCAGATCGACTTCCTGGGCCGCTCATGCCGCAGTAAAGCGTACACCGCCGCCGATCCTCGCCTAGGGTCACATGGTTGGGAAAGCTCCGCTTCTCCGAGGCTTATTCGCATAGTCCTCGTTGTTGTAGGTGCTTATATTCGTGGTACGACGGCCCCGTCCCGCCGCTGTTGTCATATCATTCGTAGAGGTCTGTAGTACCGCTGCGCAGGTTGTAATGGGATGTAATCGCTCAAATTGTTATTTATATATACCGGCGTAACTGCTGTTAGCCTGTCTTCTTATTTCACTGTCTTATTACATTGGCTTCATGTTATTGTTTTATGTTCCGCTGATTTTCTCTGATGTATGACTACTTGGGTGCCCGGGTAAGGCACCAGTCACGGGCCCCGGAACGGGTCGTGACATGTTCGATACTTATTCAGATTTCCGAAATCAGTAAAACATTATTCCTTTTAAAAAAAAAACAAGTACTCATTACTCACGAATGAAGTTTCACACAAAATTCATATTAATTTATTTAAGTCAAGTCTCTTATCTTTTAAGATCAAGTCTCTTAACTTCTAAAATTAATAAACCATTCTTTTTATCACTCTTAAGTCGTTATACCTAACTCCCCATAAAGCTAGTATAACTCTTAAGTTTTTAAAACCAAGTATTACTCTTCTTTCAAAAAGGATTCTTAATTCTTTTGAAATACTTCAAGATTCTTATTATTCAGGCTTAAGTCAAAAGACATTGCCGCATAACTACGCTCGCTTAACACACGACGCTCACCGCATTATATATATATTCTTTAAAATATCATGCTCAAGAGGATAGAAGAATCACATACCGCGACGATTATCGACTATTAGCAAAACGCCCACGGCTATAACCCTACTAGCCTTGTCCACCTTTCAAGTAGTACGCTACTCGCAGATTTCAACCTATAACGGTTATAAAAGTCTATCAATGTCTAGACTACTCAGAGAACATTCTAAGCAGAGGCTTCACTATTCTATCAAAATCGGCAAAGACTTCCTACCCGTTAAGCTACACAAGTTCATCAGAATACAAATTCCATGTAAGTACGCTTTAATCTTCTTCTTTAATATTCTTCCATGTGATTTCAGCTCAAGTCTTTTCAGAATATCCTTCTATTACGCTCAATTCTCTTCTATGAATCTTATATTCATTTATACAACTACAGATGTAATTTCCAATTACAATAAGGTCAAGAGTATTTACCTCGATAAGCCCAAAATTATCCAAGTTTAATGTCGATCCCGAGCAACGCTAGCTCCTACTCCGGTGCTCCAACCCGCCCAAACAACCCTTAGAAGTTCTACGAACTTCTTCTTAATACTCCAAACCAACTATGGAGATTTTCCTTGTGGTTTCGCCAGGATCAAGGAAGTATAATAGTATTTCGGCTTTTAGTATAAGGTAACCTTGAATACTACAAGGTATTTGGGGCTAAGGTATTTTGAATAGTAACTATACTGAGAGTATTTCTACCAAGAGTGAGGGTAGTATTTTACGAGACAACTCTCAAGTGTGGTACTACCAAGGCCACTGTGAGTGGGAGGTACTCTGCCAAGGCCACTGTGAGGGGGAAGGCTCGACGAACCATGTAGAGGAGTGAGAGGGTTTTCAAGACTTAGGGATTTGTGGATGAAGTTAAGTCTTCACAAAAGTGTGGGGTATTTATAGGACAACCAAGGGCCAAGATCAAGCCAAGTGGCAGGCAAGTGTAAAGCAGGATTTACCCATGTGTACCTTATCCATCTACCACACCAACTATCACAAATATCCTACCTAACCCAAGACCCCAATTGGCCCCACTTGCCGCCCCAAATAACGCCCAATACGAGGTGACACATGTCACCCTCCCGTTGGTCCAAAATGTTTCATCTCCCTAAAAATCCGCAAAAATTTGAAATGACATAGCCGTAATTTTCCTTCGCGAGTCTTGTAAAACGCTTCATTTAAAAACGATTCTTTCGTAGTTGTGAACAAAATTTTCTACCTTGCCTACTTTAAGGCTCAAACTTTTCTACGCACGCCCTCACGCATATACCGAAATACGGTATAAATGATGCCACGTGTTAGTATCTCGTGATGTTTTGTGTAGCGGGTTTTCTCGATCGCGCTTTACGCTGTTTAACGATCACCGTTATGTTGGTATTGTACCACTCACCCTGACATGATCCCGGTTAAGCCGCCCACGCTGGTAATACTCGTGCACCAGGTGACTATGATTCGAGGATACCTACGCGTCCAGGGACCTGCGCGAGCCACGAGTTCCGTGCCAGCCGCGCCTCGTGGTCACGCGGTCTCGGCTACGCGGATCGCGAGTCCGTGACGCCGGGGAGTAGCACCGACGCGGGAATACCTACGCGCGCCATCGAGTGGCCTGGCGCGAGTCGCGGAAGTTCCAGACTAGACGCGCGACATTAGATATCGCGCGAGTGGCCGCCTTCGATCACGCTGGCGCTAGACAGATCTCATGGTACGCTTTATGACCTTGTTGGTACTGGGTTTTGAAGTAGCTATGCCTTCGCATTTACCCCGCACGGTTTTATTATGACACGCGCGGGACCCGTGTTCATGTGTATTCCTGGTGTTTTATATCATGATCGCCAGCCGGCGTAAGGTGTTCCACGCACGATTGATGCCGCGGCGCGAGACCCATAGTTATATTTGAGTGATGACTTTGAGGCGCGAGTCCCCGACTTGTCATGATCGCTATTTATCAGGAATCGTAGTTTGCTATCATACATGTCTCCCGCTTTATATAGACTACTATGATTTCATTTACGTGATTTTCGCCACATACTTGGTACCGCCAGATCGACTTCCTTCGGGCCGCTCATGCCGCAGTAGAGGTACACCGCTGCGATCCTCGCCATGTGGTCACAGTCAGCTGCTGGGAAGCTCCGCTTCTCCGAGGCTTATCTTCGTATAGTCCCCTCGTTGTTGTGCTACATTCAGGTACGACGGCCCCGCCCCGCCGTTGTTGTCGATCATTCGCAGAGGTCCAGTATCGCTGCGCAGAGTCAGAATGGACGAATCGTCGATCTAAGTTTTTATATATATACGCCGAAGGCAACTTTTCTTCGTATAAGCATGTGTTTCCTTTACATTGTTTCATGTTGTGTTTTATATTCCACGATTTCTCCGATGTTGTATCACTAGGTGCCCGGTAAGGCACCAACACGCCCGGTTCGGTCGTGATGAGAGTTACCCGATTTTTCCTTTCCCAGCTAGAGCCTATAGCTAGGTTTACTACATTTCTCAAATGTTCTTACTTCCCATTATTTACTAACGGTCTTTACACTAGTCCTGGGTAGTCATACTGTGGCAACTTACATAACCATAGTCGTATTTTCATTTATCATTCTGGCCATATCCTTACCTTAGGCTTATCATCAGCAAAAGTATTTCTATCTTGATTCATAATCGTACAGTTTCATACAAGCGTACATCCTGCATTTATATCTTTACGATACTTCCCGACCAATTGTGACGCTGCTCTTAATTACCCCAACACAATACTTTTCCCACTGCTACCTAAAATCAGAACCTATAGCATGACGATTCTAAAGACATTACCGCCTCCTATCCTTCGCCTAACAACACGGGTACACATAACCCCATAATACGCAAAACCGCCCTTTACGCGGAGAGAACTTATCTCTATCAAAATCTAAATCATCGCGCCACCTTAAACGTGATAGATTTTCAAAATCTACCAACGATGTCTTCTATTTTCCGCAGCCACACTCGCATTTATCTTATTCGCTGCGCGCTATCCTCGAACTTATCCGAAGGTCGTGGCCCCCGACCGCCACACCAAACCAACTCCAAGTACATCCAAGGGCACTTATCATAAACTCCTTCAAATTCGAGTATTTCTTACTTTCTGCATCAATTACCTCGCGAACAAGTCACACACTTATTAAAAACAACAATGTCAAAGCAGGAAGAATAATTCATCGTTACCCCCACTTCTCTTCCTTTCCACTGATAACCGCTTAACGGAAACCGTACCAATAAATTTCTCAGAGTCCACGCTGGCATAAACAAGAAGCCAACTAGTTCGTGACTCATAATGACCTCAACGTCATTGGCCATATACCGCTAGGTCCGATAGTGGTCCAACGATCAGACGTTACTGCAATTATTATCTAACCGCCACTACCACCCAACACTCACGAGTGTAGTCACCTCGAAGGTCCTCATGGATTCCTGCCCATTTCTTTACACTTGGTTGCTCTCTTTCATCGTCGATTTTCCCGCATTTCCAAACTTATTAGAGCGCATTTACATAGCCTTCATATTGATTCGCCTCCAATCTTTAGAGTTACTATTCTAAACAACATAAGGCCGCCTCGCTCACAACCTCGGTTCCTGGAATGCGCCCACGAACCCAGAAACGATTAACTAGATTGCCTTGCACCCTCGTGACTCGCTACATAGCGACTACTACCAACTGATCCCATTTCATTTCAAGCTACGGCGACCTTAATAGATCCCCAACCCGACTCAAGGTCGTATTTAACTCTTTCCTTGGTCTGCCTTAACTTTACTACCCGAGAAGGCCTTATATATCTAAGGTCTCTGGTTATCAACATTCCTAGGCTCACAATTTCCATGCTCCAAGCCTAACTTATCACCCTGCAGACGGTACAAAACTTCTCAATATACTATAATCGTGTTGTCTTGACCATAACAACCATACTTACTCCATACTGATCTCACCCGTATCATTCTCTTTATCATACCAATGAGTTTAACCTATTAATATAGTCTTCCATTTAGTCCGTCAATTATAACCTCTTAAGGGTCCATTACATTCTCACACAACTCATCATCACCAAATTATCTCAAATTTGCACGTAAAACTTTGATGAGAGTTCTTTAACTGTTCATACCTTCCCGGTATTTTTAGTCCTTACCAAGTCCCGTAATCTAAAATCATTCTAGGCAACACGCGCCCCAATTCTCATACATAAATCCGTATAGTTGTATGTCACAATACCAACTATACTACAAACATTACCAACCTCGATACGCAATTCACATAATCTTTTCTCGGTCATCACGCTTTCTCAGAATGCAAACAATATAACTTGTTAGGAGAGACGACTTAACCATACAAATTCTATCGCACGATCTCAGAGTGAGAAGAATGGAAACTAATCCTAAATGTCCCGCAATCTCCCGATTATAGATGTGGTGCACAACACACCGATAATCAAGACTCTACTAGACACTATTCTCAGACACTTTCCGAGGACTAATCGCTCGATACCACTTTGTCACGACTGACTCAAGCTCGCTGATCGTGCCCTACCCGCACTCCTCTGTGATACATCGTAGAATAGCAATGAACATACACAACTTATAAAATGCTTAAACATAAAATAACAATAGGCTAGTCGATAAGGCCACCTTCCGTGAAATATACGTAATAAAACAGTACATTTTTTTTTCTTTACAACCCAATCCACAAAGGTGACTACATGCACTCTAAGACACAACTCAAGTGACAGGCCCGCCATACCCCCAATGTACAACAACCGACAATACCTGTGGATAAGCCTCCTAATAAAGCGAGCTTCTCAACAGCCGAACAGCTGATCCTAAGAGCGAGGATCAACAACTCATGCAGATTAACGCAGCCTCGGGGAGGTCGCACAACATGTAACAAATATGCTAAATCGAAAGATCAGAATGAAATCATAAGTCTATAATAAACCGGAGATGTATGATAACTCAATTAACCAATGACATCGTGGCCTTACTAACAATGAGAGTAAATAAGAGTATACTTACAACATAAAAATAGAAGCTCACGATCAAAGCAGATCACCCGCTCGCAGATCATTAATCAACTTACTCGGGACTATTTCACCCGTGATAGTCGTGGACCCGCATGAGGTATTCCTCGCACGGGACTATTTCACCCGTGATAGGTCGTGGTAGACTGCATGAGGTATTCCTCGCAGAGTCAGATCCGCCGCATGGGACTATTTCACCCGCATAAGCCCTTACGACTCGCATGAGGTATTCCTCGCATCGCGGGTAAAAATCCACTAATACGCAATGCCACAAACCCGGAACGACCCCGTGAATGAATAACATACTAGTAGCACAAACCGGCTATCACACATAACATAAGCACTACCGCTTATCATACATAACATAAGCACTACCGCTTATCATACCATATATAAGCAAGTTAAGAAATCCCTAACTTCTTATTATTCTTGTTCATGTACACTCTCATTTTAGTTTACTTAAGGCACTAACATGTCTTTTATAAAAATCCGAATTTAACCCAAAGTACTACATACTTCTACTCTTTTAAAATGACTTTTTCATACAAAACTTCCAAGACACTAATAACCATAGTATCAAGTCATAACTACTTTTCAAGACAAGTCACAATACCTTTTAGAAATAAAATTATAGGCTTCTAAATCAAGTTGACTTCTTTCTTTTAAAACATTAAGCAATTGATGTCTTTAAATCAATTTGCCTTTCATTATTTCAAGTCATTTATCATACTTAAATTACTTAGAGTAAATCACTCTTTTTAATCTTCCATAAAGCTATTATAACCAACTTCCCATAAAGTCGTTATACTAGCTTTATACCTTAGAAACTTACATTCTTCTTTATAACCAAGAGACTTAAACTTTCCAACAAAACAAGTATCAAAAATACTTTCAACATACTTAAGGTCTCTTAACTTTTGAAAACCAAGATATCCTTAATATTTACACAAGTGAGTTAATTCTAACTCAACCAACTTGAACATTCTTAAAATAAGACAAGGATATCAAACGGACTAGATTGTCAAAATCTCATCCGCTCACCGCATATACATTTACAACTTATTCATGCTCAAGAGATAAGAAAGTTCCACATACCTCTTCTGCTAAATCCACTTGCTAAGTCCACCTGCACGTAGTATGTCAACCTATAATGACCATAATACGCCTATTAACTTCTTACTTCAACCGTAGAATATTCTAAGTGCAAGGTCACTAAATTCTACTAAAATCGGACATCACTTCCTTTGTTTCTACATACTTTGCCACCTTTTTCAAGGCCGAATTCAATAACCAAACACGCCACATTTAAGGCCCAACAAAGTAGTTAACAATAGGGGATTACACGCTTAATCAAGACATGTAAAATTCCGCCCCACAATACAAAACAAACTAGTCTAAACTACAATGTCAATTCGGCAATTAGGGCAACAATACCAATTCTTCTTCCAATTTCTTTTCAATTCAAGTGGTTTAATATAACATGTTATCTAGCCACAATTGGTTATAACTACTACAATCCTCAAGTAGGTAAACATGCGACGATTCTAATTATCGATCAAATTGTATTTCAATTTCAAATGGCTTAACATGTCATTTTCGGATTTGAGCTTCCAAATTCCCATAACACTTATCACATGATCAATTCTAACTTATAATAACATGGAACCTTCAATTACAAAAGTAAGACGAAGATTATACCTCATTTAGCCCAAATATGATCCAAGTTTACAAGTCGATCCTTAGCAACTTTAGCTCCTCTTTTCGACGTTCCAATCCATTCCAAGCAACCCTTAGAAACTTATGAAGAACTTATCTTCATGTTCCAACTTCAAAGTCGAAGAACTCCTTTAGCTTCCGCATGCACTAATAACGAAACACCATTTTTCCGGATCTTTCTATTGAGATACACTTACAATACCCTTAGGTACCTTGGTTTAAAGCTGGGGATTATTGGACAAAAATTGAAATTTTTCCTGAAACCCTAGCCTCGCCGGTAGCTTCCTCAAGTTTCCATCAAGTTTTTCTTGAAAATTTGCTAAGTGTTAAGCCTTGTCTTGCACTAGTAAGCTTATATAAATAAACTGAGGGTCAAGATTAGAACAAATGGGTGGTTTGACGCATATCCGTATATACCCGTATTTGCAGATGTACGTAAGTGGCATACGTGACAAAAAGTTTAGCCTTAAAGATTAGGCATAGACGCTTTGGGCACAACTCACAAATGAATGGTTTTCCGACTAAACGCTTTACAAAACTTCATGACGAAAATTCCGCCATGTCATTTATAATTTTTATGATTTTTGCAGAGATGGAACATTTTGTTAACGAGAGGTGACACTTGTCACCCTCATCGACGGCAAAGGGCTAAGGCCTGACGATTGGCCTTGTTTTGGGGCTTAAGACACGGGTCATTGTTTCAGGAGTGATTTAAGGAGTAGGATAGTGGCACTTGGGCAAATCTGCCTCCACTTTCCCACTTGGCTTGATCATGGCCATTGGTTTCCTATAAATACCCCTTTGAAGACTTCTTCATCACAAATCTCCAAGTCTAAAAATCCTCCTTCCCCTCGTGAGCTTCTCGCCCCAGCCTCACTCCCTCTAGCGAGCCTAGCCAAACACCCTCTAGCCTAGTGGCTTGGCCGAGAGCCCCCTTGGTAGAAAGTTGTCTTCCAAGTATAGCCACTATTCCAAAATACCCTATCCCCAAATCCCTTTTAGTATTTAAGAAGTTGTTGGAAACTTCTAAGGGTTCTGAGCTATCTGAGCGCAAACTAGAGCTAAACCTCGCTCAGACCGACTTTTATCTTGGATAATATCGGGCTTATCGAGGTAAATAATCTTATCCTTCTATTGTAAAATACATACTGTAGAAGTATAGAAACAAGTATAAAACACTTGTAAGGGTATTAAAGAATGTGTTGAACCGTAATCACAAAGTAGGCGGTAAAATGTAGAAGAATTGAACTATACTTACATAGGACCGTATTTACAGAGACTTGTATAGCTTAATGTAGGGAAGTGCGCCCAATTTTCCGTAGAATTAAGAACCTCTCGCTTAGAATAGTCATGCAGTAGTCTAGACATTGATGTACGATTCGACTATTATAGTCGATTCTCTCATACACATATTCAACTCGCAGTGGATTTCGCCAAGAGGTATGTGATTCTTCCTATACTCTTGAGCATGATATTTTAAAGTATATATATAGTACGGTAGACGACGTGTTAATCGAACGTAGTCAGACACAATGTCTTTTGACTTAAGCTCAATAATAAAGATCTTCAAGTCTTTTAAAAGAATTACAACCGCTTTTGAAAGAAGAGGAATATTTGTTTTTAAACACGAAGCTTAAGAGTTATACTAGCTTTACGGGAAGTTAAGTATAACGACTTAAGAAAGATAAAAGGACGCTTTACTTATGTGTATATAATAGACTTATATTGATTTATGGAAAGTATAATAAGATGGTTTGATAAGTAGACATAATATGATGCTACGTGTTAGTGTCTTGTAACGCTTGTATAAGAGTATTCTTGTTGGCTTATGTTGTTTAACGATAAGTCGTTATGTTAGTATTATATCACCACCTCTTGACATGATACCGGGGTTGTCATCCGATACGGTAGACTCAGCGGTCCGGGACCATGATTCGAGGATACCTCACGCGGGTCCGTGGGACCTATGCGAGCTACGAGAGTTCCGTGTTAGCGTGCGCCTTTATGGTCACGCGGCCATGCGCCACGCGACTACGAGTCCAGGACGACGCCGAGGAGAGCTACCCTCGACGCGGGGATACCCACGCGCCTACGCGAGTGGCCCATGCGACTACGGAGTCCGTGATTAGGCTTGCATAATGATATTATGGGCGATTGGCCTTGCTTCGATCATTCGCAGCCTAGAAAAGACTCCATACGCTTAATTGCTATTACTCTTGTTTGTGATGCGCACTATGTGCGGTTACATTGGTTGTTTCGTAGATATTTGTAAAATTGGTTTTAAAATGATATGATTTCATTTAAGTACTTTACAATTTCGCATACTTAGTACTGCAGATCGACTTCCTTCGGGCCGCGCTCATGCCGCAGGTGGCAAGCAGTGCTAGATCCGCATCCTCAGGATCTTTGCTGGTGTCGAGCTCCATCTTCTCCGAGGCTCGACTTTGGGTACGATCTCCTATTATAGATAGTTTTGCATACAGGTATGGCGGCCCTGCCCCGCCATAGTTGTTTACTTCCTTAGAGGTCTGTAGTCCTATTGTATACTGGGATGTAATCGCGATTTTGGTTTATATATATTATGCCGAAGGCGATTTTTTCATATAAATCGTGGTCTCAATTTTCATTGATTCATGTCTTGTTTTATATTCCGCTGATTTTCTCTCGATGATGACTACTGGGTGCCCGTAAGGCACTACCACCACTGCCCTGAACGGGTCGTGACAAAAGTGGTATCGTGAGCGCTTAACCTCTAAAATGTCTACGCATCAGATCCAAGAGAGTCGTGATTATCGCGCTGTCGCGCACCACACCAATAATCGTGAGGCTATAGGATATTTAGATTGGTTTCATTCTTCTCACTCGAGATCGTGCCTTAGAGCCGTGTTATAAGTCGACCCTCTAACGTATTCCTTTCTCAGAATAGCTTACGCCCACGTAAGGCAACCCGCCCGTGGCGGCAAGGCAATGAGGAGCCGCAGTGGGACACCTAGAGTCACGAGAGCACGTGCCCGCCTATACCCGAGACGGCGAGTTCCACGACGCCGCCGACCGTGAGGGTTTAGGCCGCAGCAGGTCGATGAGACCACGCACCGCACTCCACCTCACCGGAGCACATTTAGACGGGTTACAAGGAGACGGCCCGCCATCGCCGTGATCGGGCCGCATACGCAGGATAGGTCGACGCAGCAGCCTGGCCTGTACCGTGCTCGTGGTTCACCCGAGATCGCATGGGCTGAGGCTACTGGATTTTCTCGAGTCAGAGCCCGCCGTAGTTCTACGTCGAGGCTCGAGGATGATCCGCAGGAGTTTATCCGCCGCCATGCAGGATCACGCGGTGATCAAGGCTTCAGAGACCGAGTCCGTGGTCTTCACCACATAGGTCGCGTGATACCGCAATCGATTGGTTTGATTCGCGGAGTTATCTCTGGAGAGCGCGCCCCCATCTACTGGGACGAAGTTCTGAGGCCTTTCTCACTCATTTCTTGCCTCCACTGCATTGGCGAGGGCACGGCCGACGCATTTTTGTTGCCGAGACAAAGAGGGCGCATGTCAGGAGTACAACGCTGAGTTCGACCATCGCTCGATATGTCCCGCCACAGTAGCAGATATATGAGGATAGGTGCACCGCTACTTCACCGCTAGATGATTATATGGCCGAGTCTCATGCGGTGTTTCTTCACCGTATGGACATTACCCGCACGCAGCTCACGCACTTGGATGCGGCGAGCGAGAGGCCGACGGTCGATGCATGCCAGCAGGCAGGCCAGTCGCCGTGGTCTTTTGGTAGCTCTCGGTGGACTACCGCAAGAAGTAGCCTAGATTTGCACCACAGCCAGCCAAAGCACTCGCACCGCCTTCGAGACAGATCAGGCCCCGTGACTTCGTGACGCCCAGTAGCAGTAGCAGAGGACCGACGACCACCCTCGCGTGGCCGACGCGTAGATCCCATTACGAAGTGGCACCGCCGAGCTTGTTACGCCAGGCCAGCAGGTCACTTTGGCGTGGATCGTCCACCAAGGGCGCAGAGGGTAGGGGTCACCATGTGTTCTTTCGCCGGTCTTCTTCATCTCCTACAGCTTACTCGCCCCGAGGGCAAGGTACTCACGGGCCAGCAGGTCGCGCAGAGGTCGTGGCGCTGTCTCAGCTTCTAGCGGTCCTCGTAATCGATTTATGCCTTGTCCACCAATGCAGATCGTGAGGCCTCACCGATGTCGCCACAGTACCTTATCGGGCGGATTTGATGGTATGCCTTGATAGATCCGGTTCTACTGGCCCCATATATCTCCCTTATCGCTAGTAGGATGTGATGTGAGCCCGGTCCATAGACCCTTTCGAGGTAGCTACGCCAAATGGTGATTCTGGTAGCTCGGCATATATGTGGCTTGTCCAAAGGACCATATACACCGCCGCACTTAGCCGACTTGATAGAGTCGATATGACCGATTTCGACGCGATCACGGGTACGGATTGGCTAGCTTCTTGCTATGCCAATGTAGACCGCAGGAGAGAGTAGTACGGTTCCGCTTTCCGAGGAGCCATTGGCTGGGAGGGAAACATCAGACGCCGGCGGTAGGTTTATTTCCTACCTCAAGGCTAGGAAGACGTGCGTAGCGGGTATATCTACCATCTCATTCGAGTGTTCGACATCGAGGTCAGCAGTACCAAATTTTCACCACCTCGTAGTCGAGAGTTCCCGCACGTGTTTCTAGACGACCTCCTGCATCCTCTCGAGGAGATATAATTTTGTATCGACAGAGCCGCTGCACACTCGCCTATTTCCATTCCGCCATACGTAACGACACCCGCCGAGTTGAGAGTCAAGGACCACCGCGAGATTTGGCCGAGAAGCGGCTTCATCAGCCTAGTGTTTCTCCCCGGGAGCGCCAGATTGTTCGCAAGAAGGACGACGCCGCGCATGTGTGTTGATTACAGCAATGAACAAGGTGACCATTAAGAATGTATACCCCTTCCTGTGATTGATGATTTGTTCGACCACTGGTGGCGAGATGTTTCTCCAAGATTGATCTCGCGATCGCTATCATCAAAGTAGTCGAGAGGCTGATGTCCCTAGATCGCATTCGACCCAGACGCATTATGAGTTCAGTGGTCATGTCTTTGTCGACCAATGCCCGGCGTATTCATGGATTTGATTAACCGAGTGTTCGCCATTTTGGACACGCCAGGATAGTGTTCATCGATGACATCTTCGTTTATTCTCGCCAGAGTGCGAGTACGCGAGCATTTGAGGATCAGACAGAGTTCTCCAGACTAGCCAGCTGTACGCCAAGTTTTCCAAACGTGAGTTTTGGTTAACTTCGTGGCTTTTCGGGCATATTGTTTGGCCGACGGCATTCGCGGATACGCCAAGATCGAGGCACAGACTTGCCTGCACCTACTACTCCGGCAGGTGCGCAGTTTTCGGCCTTGCAGTTACTATCGCGGTTCGTGGAGAGGTTTGCTTCTATCTTCGCACCATTGACTAGGCCGACTCGGCGCATGCCTAAGTTTCAGCCGGATCGATGTCGCGAGCGTGGTTTCCATTGTCGGAGAGATCGACGACCGCCCTCGCTTCTTACTCTTCCGCAGGTCCAGATGGTTATGTTGTATCGCGGATGCGCCCGTGCTCGCTCTGTGTGTTGACGCACTGGTAAGGTTATAGCGCACGATCCCGACAGCCTAAGAAGCACGAGAGAACTACCCCACCCATGATTTGAGTCGCGCGTGATTCACGCCAAGATCCTGAGGCACTATTTGTACGGGGTTCATGTGGATATTTATACGCACTACAAGAGCCTCCAAGATATCTTCACCGCAGGAGCCGAACTTACGACAGACGGTGGTTAGAGTTGCTTAAGGATTATGATGTCGATATCCCGCACTCACCCGGAAGGCCAACGCCAGGCGTATGCCCTTAGTCGAGATCGACGGGTAGCCTATCGACGTGCAATGAGATGAGGGGCACGGTTCGCGATTTGCATCGCCAGCAGCCTCGTGTCCGCTTGATTGATTCGATAGCAGTGGGTCCGAGTTCGAGAGGTTGCCAGTCTTCCATCGCCGGCGAGCGTAAGAGGCAACAGCTGAGGATCCAGCTTTGACGCTGCATCGCGATACGACCCTTCGAGGGAAAGGGTCCTGAGGTAGCACCACGGGTGCTAAGGTTTGAGGGCGTGTCAGGTGTTCCGTGTATTACAGACTTCGCAGCAGTTCTGTGGGAAGCACACGCTGCATTTCATCCATCCGTGGTCGACTAAGATGTACCACGACCTTAGATCCGTATCGTGGGACGGCTTGAAGGACGCTGCAGAGTTTGTAGCTCAAAGGCCCGTGTTGTCGCAGTGAAGGCAGAGCACCGTGGGCCCGTGGTTTGTTGCGCATTTATCGAGATCCCGACCGGAAGGAGGTGATCAACATGGACTTTATCACAGGATTACCTCGCACTCGCAGGAGACATGATTCGATATGGTTATCGCCGACAGTCAAGAAATCAGCCCACTTTCTTCCCGTCAGACGACTTTTTCTACCGAGGATTATGCCGACTTTACATCCGAGAGATCGCCGATCGCATGAGTCCCTATTTCGATCATATCGCATGCAGGAGCCCGCATTTACTAACTTCCTGAGGTCTTTCCGTATGGTTTAGGACGCAGTGAGCTCGAGCATCGCATTCCATCCACGCACGCATTTGACAGCAGAGCGCACTATCCGCACTTCGAGGATATGTCGCGAGCCCGTGTTATCGACTTCGTGGTAGCCGAGGATCATTTTCCTCTAGTTGAGTTTGCATATAATAATAGCTACCACCCAAAGATTCGGATGGCGCCTTACGAGGCCTTGTATGAGAGGAAGTGCAGATCGCCGATAGCGGTTTGACGCGGGCGAGGTGCGCTATGGGACCAGACGGTACAGCAGTGGATAAGCGGCTTATCCAGAGCGTTGCTCACACCGTAGTCGACAGAAGTCGATGCAGATCATCGCCGCCAGATCCGAGTTCGAGGTCGCGATTGGGTTTTCTCAAAGTGTCACCCATGGCGGTGTGATGAGATTCGGAAGAAAGGGAAACTCACCGAGGTACATCGGGCCGCTTTCATTGTCCGCAGGTAGGCAAGGTTGTCATGAGTTGGATCTCGCCCGACCGGAGGCAGCATCCGTGTTTCATGTTTATTCTCGGCGAGATGTATCGCGATCCATCTGTAGTACACCCGATTGACGATGTCCGTGTTACCGAGGGTTATCGATGAGGAGATTCCCATAGCGATAGTCGATCGCCGTTAGGCGCTCATGACCGCGACGAAGCTTCCACAAAGTCTTGTGGCGAACGAGCTCGTGGAGGAGATGACGCGGGAAGCCGGCGAGGACATGAGGCGTATATCTCACCTATTCCCACACCTCCGTGTAACTCACTTTCCTACTTGTAAATTTTTCTTTAACATATTTGCTTGTGTCAGACAGGCTACGCGTGGCATTTGCAAACCGCTTAAGTACAAGAACCTTATCGCCAGATGTCTTAAAGGAACATTCGGGACGAATGTTTCTAAGAAGGAGAGAATGGTATACCCCGTATTTCCAGAGTATGTACGTAAGGACATACGTACAAAAAGTTTAGCCTTAAAGATTAGGCATAGGACGTTTTTTGGGCACAACTCACAAAACGAATGGTTTTCCGACGAAACGTTTTACAAAATCTTGACGGAAAATTCCGCAATGTCATTTATAATTTTTGATTTTTCCGAGAGATGGAATATTTTGGTTAACGAGAGGCGACACTTGTCACCCTCATCGACGCAACAACGGCCAAGGCCTCGACGATTGGCCTTGTTTGGGGCTTACATACGGGTCATCGTTTGTGGAGTGATTTAAGCGAGTAGGATAGGCACTGGGCAAATCTCGCCTCCACTTGCCCCACTTGGCTTGATCATGGCCATTGGTTTCCCTATAAATACCCCTTCAAGACTTCTTCATCACAAATCTCCAAGTCTAAAAATCCTCCTTCCCCTTGTGAGCTTCTCGCCCTAGCCTCACTCCCCAGCGAGCCTAGCCAAACACCCTCTCCCCTCTAGCCTAGTGGCTTTGGCCGAGAGCCCCCTGGTAGAAAGTTGTCTTCCAAGTATAGCCACTATTCCAAAATACCCAGCCCCAAATCCCTTTAGTATTTAAGTAGGTTGCTGGAAACTTCTAAGGGTTCTCGAGCTATCTGAGCGCAAACTAGAGCTAAACCTCGCCAGACCGACTTTTATCTTGGATAATATCAGCTTATCGAGGCAAATAATCTTATCCTTCTATTGTAAAATACATACCGTAGAAGTATAGAAACAAGTATAAAACACTTAGAAGCGGTATTAAAGAATAAGTGAACTGTAATCACAGAGGCGGTAAAACAGTAAGAAGAATTGAATCAGATTTACATAGATCAGATTTACGAGACTTGTATAGCTTACCGCAGGGAAGTCACGCCCGATTTTCCGTAATTAAGAACCTCGCTTAGAATAGTCTACAGAGTAGTCTAGACATCGATGTACGATTCGACTATTATAGGTTGATTCTTCACACACATATTCAACTTGCGTGGATTTCGCCAAGAAGGTATGTGATTCTTCCTATACTCGAGCATGATATTTTAAAGTATATATATAGTACTATGAGACGACGTGTGTTAATCGAACGTAGTTGTACGCAAATGTCTTTTGACTTAAGCCCAATAATAAAGATCTTCAAGTCTTTTAAAAGAATTACAAATCCGCTTTGAAAGAAGAGGAATATTTGTTTTTAAAACATAAGCTTAAGAGTTATACTAGCTTTACGGGAAGTTAAGTATAACGACTTAAGAAAGATAAAAGTGACATTTACTTACGTGTATATAAAAGACTTATATTGATTTATGGAAAGTATAATAAGATGGTTTGATAAGTAGACATAATATGACGCTACGGTGTAAGTGTCTTGTAACGCTTGTATAAGAGGTATTCTTGTCGGCTTATGTCTTAACGATGTCGTTATGTTAGTATTATATCACTCACCTCGACATGATACCGGGGTTGCCGCCTCCGACGCGGGTAGACTCAGCGGTCTGGGACCATGATTCGAGGATACCTACGCGGTCCAGTGGACCTACGCGAGCTACGAGTTCCGTGTTAGTGCGCGCCTTTATGGTCACGCGGTTCATGCGCGCTACGCGACTACGAGTCCAGATCGACGCCGAGGAGTAGCTACCCTCGACGCGGAGATACCCCACGCGCCTACGCGAGTGGCCTATGCGGACTACGGAGTCCGTGATTAGGCTTGCATAATGATACTATGGGCGATTGGCCTTGCTTCGATCATTCGCACTTGAAAAGACTCGCCATATACTAATTGCTATTACTCTTGTTTGTGATGCGCACTATGCGCGGTTACATCGTTGTTTCGCATATTTGTAAAATTGGTTTTAAAATGATATGATTTCATTTAAGTACTTTACGCTGCATACTTAGTACTGTAATCGACCTCCTTCGAGGGGTCGCTCATGCCGCAGCTTAAGGGCAAGTGTGCTAGATCCGCATCCTTAGGATCTTTCATGCGCTGTGAGCTCCATCTTCTCCCGAGGCTCGACTCGGGTACGATCTCCCGTTGTAGATAGTTTTGTACAGGTATGGCGGGCCCCGTCCCGCCATAGTTGTTTACTTCCTGAGGTTCAGAGTCCTATTGCACTGGGATGTAATCACGATTTTGGTTTATATATATTACGCCGAAGACGACTTTTCTCATATAAACCGTGGTCTCAATTTTCATCGATTCATGTCTTGTTTTATATTCCGCTGCTTGTCTATGATGTATGACTACTGGGTGCCCGTAAGGCACTACCACGCCCCTAACGGTCGTGATAATTTCACGCGATCGCCGTTGGCATTTGACTTAGTCAACAATGTCAAGCTAATTGTCTTTGCAAGACTTGGTCTTTTAAATTATGGTCAAATGACCATTTCCTCCATGTCATTTTCGTCCAAGGCCATTAAGGGGGGGTGACACGTGTCGCCCTCCCGTTCGTCGCAATATTTCGTTTTCCGACAAATTCCAAAATTCCGATAAATTTTACTCATCTCAAATCTTAACATTTTTGAGTTCTTACGTACGTTCTTATAAACATATCCTGGAATTTCCGGGGTGTAACACATCACCTCTAATATAATTAACATATACCATGTGCTTTAACCATAATCACACATAAATTACCTTACTCTTGAAGGCCTTGTCTATCTAAGGTCTCAACGATTATTCAATACTCTAAGATCCCCAAATATTTCATATCCCAAACTTACATTATTTCTTCCCGTATACGGGCAAGATAGTTTCTCAATATCTCAAAATCCTGTTGTCTTAATCACAACAACTCTATTTACTCCATACCAATATTATTCGTGCATCTCACTTAAGCATACAACACAACTTAATCTAACCACATGGTATGTCATTAAGTCAATTAAACATGATCTCCTAAGGGTTCATCACCCTTTCCGACATCTCATCTCCTCCTAATTATTCCAAATTAGCACATATATAACCCTGATGTAGATTTATTAAATTGTTTCATACCTTCCAAACAATTATTAAACCTTAACCAACTCATGGTAATCCATAATCATTTCAGACAACACATATGGCCCCAAATAAATAAGCTCGTACAGATACATCATCATACCAACTATACAACAATTTTACCAACCTGGATACCAAGTCCAAATATTCCTTTCTGGGCCGATGTCTCTTTCTCGTAGCTGCAATCACAATAACTGTTAGGGAGGGACCATCCTAACAACACAGCTCTATCGCACGACCTCACAGTGAGAAGAAGGGAAACCAACTTAAATGTATCAGAGCCTCCTCGCTTATAGACGCGTCCACAATACACCGATAAACAAGACTCTACTATATACAGTATGTAGACATTCCGAGGACTAATCGCTTCGATACCATCGTGTCACGACTCCGCACTTCAAGCTCGCGATCGTGCCCTACCTGGGCACCCTTCTACCCATACAACACAAGTAACCCGCGGAAGCTAATAACACTTTTTCTTTCAAACAAAGGCCAAGTCGGAAATGCTGCCATAATATATAATACCCGAATGAGACTACAACTGTACAATAATATAAATATAACTTACGCAAGTCCAAATTTCACATATGAATACTGCACTCTAAGAGTTTGGACAAATACTATGACGGACAAGACCGCTGCACTCCATAAATGTACAAGACTTAATACAAACTTCGCACTAACACGACAAGACTCGCATAGCGGAGTTGTCTCAATGTGTTCGACCGAGATTCTAAGCTCATGATCACCAAATCGAGTACCTAATACCGCGGCATTTAACGCAGCCCCAAGGGGTCAAGATAACAAGTACTAAGTATGGAACAGTAAATAAAGTACAAGATTAAAATCATGGCCGCCAAGAAATGACAAGGACAAGTAAAATAATCAAATACCGCATCCAACCGTGTCATATAAAATAAGAGTCAATCAGACTCAGATCACCGCACTTCGCATCATTGTACCACTATACTATCAGATTTCGCCACGGATACCTACTCATAGAATCATCATGTTCATACATGTATAGATAACGACATACTCAGACGATAACCCGCCCCAACCCATATTGGGACTCGGTCCTCATACTCAGATCTAACATGTCCCACCCATATCGGGACTCTGCAGGTTGTATATATAACATGTCCACCCTTTCCGGTCTTGTAAAGTCATATAAGGTATAACATATCCCACCCTTTCTCGGTTCTCAGTAAAGTCATATAAGGTATAATATATCCCACCATTTCGGGTCTCTGTAAAGTCATATAAGGTATAACATGTCTCTACTGCCACGACCCGACCCTCGGCCCGCGATCGTGCCCTACTCCGACACTGCATGTGTAACCATCGAGAAAGTCGAACATACATGTAACACACAACTTAAATCAAGAAGTTAAGTAAACAAAGTTAGCGTATTAGGTCGCTTTCCCGGATATACATATATAAATAGTCAAAAGCGCTCCATCCTTTTCCTTTACAACCCGACCCACATACATGACTACTGCACTTAAGAATTTTGACATAACAATCGTGACGACAAGGCCCCGCCATACCCCGAATGTACAACAATCGACAATACCGTAGATCCGAACCAAAGATAAGCCTCCGAGTAATGGCTTCAACACCGAACAAGGATCCTAAGAGCAGGATCAAGAACTCAGATAACTCTACTCGCAGATTTAACGCAGCCCCCAAAGCGAGGTCAAGATAACAGTACCAAGTATGTGAAAAAAGCATCAGAATGAAATCATATATTCTAAAATAAAGCTGGAGACATGTATGATGACCAAAATAACAGTACACTGTGCCTTACTAATAATGAGAGTAAATAAGAGTATATTTTACTGCATAAAAATAGGAGGCTCATGGTCAAATTAGGGCCACCCGCCCGTAGTATCATTAAACAATCCTACTCCTAGGACTATTTCACCCGCATAGGTCCTGTGGACCCGCAATGAGGTCATCCGCCTCGCATGGGACTATTTCACCAGCTTAGGCCCGATGGGCCCACAATGAGTACAAACGCCGCACTCGCATCATGGGTAGAAAATCCATGGAATAAGTAGTAACCCGGGGGTTTACCCCGCAAGAATGACATAATACTAGCACAACCGGCTATCATACATAACATAAGCACCACCGGCTTATCATACATAACATAAGCACCACCGGCTTATCATACATAACATAAGCACCACCGGCTTATCATACATAACATAAGCACCACCGGCTTATCATAATTATCATAAGCAAGTTAAGAGATCCCCTAACTTCTTATTAGCCTTAATTATCATGCACTCTCATTTTATTTAACTTAAGGCACTAACATGTCATTAAAAAATCCGGGAATTTAACCCAAAGTACTACGTACTTCCATTCCTTTAAAAAGAACCCTTTTTATATTAAAAACCCCAAGATACTAACACTCGTAGTATCAAGGCATGTCTATTTTTCAATCAAGTTACTACACCTTTAGAAATTCATTGCAAGGCTTTAAAACCAAGTAACTTCTACTTTCACAACCTAGGCAACTCGTGCCTATAAAATAGACCACTCTCTTAACCTTCCATAAAGCCGTTATAACTAACTTCCCATAAAGCCGTTATAACTCTTTATGTTTTAGACAAATTCATTCTTTTTATAACCAAGAGATTTATACTTTTAAAACCAAGTTACATAACTTTCAGAATACTTCAAGTCTCTTAACTTTAGAAATCAAGTTTCTTAACTTTAGAATAGTTCAAGTAATCAATACTTTCCAAATCAAGTATTATATACATTTCCAAATCAAGTATTGTTTACCTTATTAGAATAAACCATTCTTTTAACTTCCCATAAAGTTGTTATAACCAACTTCCCATAAAGTCGTTGTACTAACTTTATGCTTTAGAAACTAAGACATCTTTAACCTTTAAAACAAGTGAGTTAATTCTCTAACTCAACCAACTTGGACATTCTTAAACAAGTCAAGGATACCAAATGAAATTAAATTCATTTAAATCTCGTACGTCCACCGTACTATACATTTATAGCTACTCATGCTCAAGAGATAAGAAAAGTTCCACATACCTCTTCGACTTAAACCACTTGCCAAGTTGAATACGCCGCACGTAGAATGTCAACCTATAATGACCATAATACGTCCATCAACTACTAGCTTTCGACGTAAGATATTTCTAAGTATAAGGACTCTTAATTCTACGGAAAATAGGGCAACACTTCCTTTGTTTCTACGTACTTTTCCACCTTTTTCAAGGCCGGAATTCAATAACCAAAAATGCCACATTTAAGGCTCAACAATTCAGAAATTCAAAGGGTATTACACGCCTAACAGGACGTGTAAAATTCTGCCCCACAATTAATACAAAACTGTCCAATAATTAAGGCAATTCTCGGCTATAATCAATTTCTACAACAATGTCAATTTCCGTTCGATTCCTTTTCAATCCAAGTTGTTATTCCAACATGTTATATACATAATAACAATTACAACAACTATAAATCCTTTCTTTCTTAACATGCGACGATTGTAACTATCGACCAAATTGATTACAACATAAATGACTAACATGCCCATTTTCGGTTTATAACAAGTCGACATGATCCAAATATTTTCAAACTTCAATATATATACCACATGCTCATTTATCAACTACTATAACATGTAATCTTTAATCACATTAAAAAGACAAAGATTTTACCTTAATAAGCCCTAATAATGTCCAAGCGTAAAAGTCGATCTTTAGCAACTTTTAGCTCCTCTTCTTATGTTCCAATCCGCTCCAAGCACTCCTTAGAAGCTCATAACCAACTTCTCTTCAATTTTCAACTTCAAAGTTGAAGAACACCTTAGGTTTTCATCATGCGACTAACGTGAAAACGTAGTTTTTCCGGGATCTTTCTATTGAGATATCCTTGTAATCCCTTAGGAACCTTGGGTTGAAGTATTGTGAATTATGAACCACAAACGAAAAAATTTCTTCTCCAAATGAGGCTCAAACCCGAGAGCTTCCTCAAGAACAAGAATGTTTGTGGAATTTTTCTAAGTGTTGAGAATTAGTCTTGCTACTAGTATAATATATAACACATCTAAGGGCCAAGATTAATACACTTGAAGGGCTAGGATTGAGTCAAGAATTTCAAGCCAAGTTTGACCCTTGACTTGTCCAATAAATCGGCCACAAGCCCATGTGGGGGTGACACGTGTCACCCTCCCATTCGTCCATAAAATTTTGTTTTTCCGAAATTTCCATAATTGGTCACAATAACGGAAACCACGTGGGCCCCACAAAAATGTAAAATCTCTCGGGTGGGCCCCACGTATCCAAACCTGAAAATAAAATTCCGATAAACTCTTAAAAGTCTTAAATAACAAACGTTATCCTTTCCCGAGGTTCGGAAGATTTTCTTTCGGAAAAACAATTCTTTCTTTCGTTCAAATTTATAAGTCTTGTGCTCTCACGTCTATTCTCGTAAACACATGTCCTGGAACTGCGGGTTGTAACATTCTTCCCCCCTTAGAAACATTCGTCCCCGAATGTAGCGACATAGTCTCCTTTTACTACACCCTTCATACAAAAATATGCCACCCATGGCCACATAACAATACTTATACTAAAACATCAACCTGAACTCCCAAAGGTCGACGCTTGCTATCCGTGATAAAGCTTCACGACTCGAAGCATTAATAATCTTTTCTCGATAAGCTTCGCTTATCCACACTTCAATCAAGTCCGCTAATTATTTGAACTCGCCACGCTGAACCAACCAATCGGCGATTCTACACTCTCTTTCATACAAGGCGTCATACAGGGCCATCTGAATACTTGAATGGATATCTGTTATCGTACGTAACTCATCAAGAGGTAAATAATCCTCCCAGCTATCTCTGAAATCAATAACACACTCCGCAACGATCCTCGTTCCGGATAGTACGCTCGCCGTCCGCTTGCCTCGAGGTGAAATGCAACACTGAGACTCACATGTGTCCCTAATCCCTTCTAGAAAACCTCCAGAAGTTATCCGTAAACTGAGCTCATCCGTCTGACATCATATATGTAGGAACCCCGTGTAGTCTCACAATCTCCCTACTATATAATCTAGCATAATCTTTCACCAGTGTGGTCCCGATCGAAGAATACGGGCTGATTTCACACCGCTTACTATGACCTCGTGGAGTCGCACTTCTCCGAGTACAATGCAACCTCAGAATAAAATCCATATTAATCACCTCCCATTTCTAAGCCGATCTCAATCGCTCGTAATAGCCCATCGGGCTTCGTGCTCAACTCGACTCGCTACTAATTCGACACTAAGCAACAACTCGCTTACGCCCTCTTCGTGCTATCTTACCAATACACACATCCGAGGTCATGGTACATCTTAGTCGACTTCAACAAATAGAGCAATAAGCATCGCGTGCCTCCCTAAAACTCCGATGACAAGTCATGCAAAGACCGGCACACACAATCTATCCTCATATCACAGCACCCCATCCGGTGCTACCCATACAGGTCCTTCTCCTCTTGGAGAGCCGTATCTCGAATTCGCCCTAGAACTGGATCCTTATATTGTCGTCTCTTCACCTCCTCAATGAGGGAAGACTCGACAACCTCTCGAATCTGAGCTCCACTATTATGCTCCCGTAGCTGCCGGGAAATATAGGTTGTCACCTTATCGTGTTGTATCCACACACGACCCAGCTAAACACTCAAAGTGTTACCATAATAACCTAACCCTCTAGTCCCTCAGGCCTCAGGAGAGGTTAGAACTGTAGTCGTAGTCAGCTTATCATCCAATACTGGAAGCCCTTCTCATACTTTCGAAATATTCGGGGATATAATCTCAATTATGATTCCTATATCCATTTCTCTGTTGCAACCAAACTTGGTCACTACACTTAGATTCAATTCCTTTGCTTGACTCATGGCTAAGACTTCCTGCCAATCACAATTTAGGGGGAGATTTTCTTGATCTCGTAAAGTAATAATCCTATTATTCTCTCCTAGCTCATAGATCTTATAGTCAGGTGTTCAACCTCAATTCATTGTATTACATGATCCAATGGCTTGCCAAGATTTCTTATCATTCGAGTGTCTACTCGTCTTACCTTTATATTTCATTTCAAGTTGTCCTGGGGTCCCTTACCCCCCCGTATTTTCCTACTATCCTTCTCATCAGTACAGATGGTTCCACCTTTCCTCGAGGTGTTATTACTGCCCATCATTCACTAATGGTCTTTACACTAGTCTGGGGTAATCATATCTCGTGCAACTTACATAACCATAGTTGCAGTCTCTTTTATCATTTTGGTCATAACCCTTCCTTATGCTTATTATTAGCAAAAATATTTCTATCTTGATACATGATCATACATTTTCATTCATGCGTACTACCTGCATTTATATCCTTACGACACTTTTTCAACCATTTCCTAGTGTCGTCCTCAATTACCCCAACCCAATACCTTGTTCCAAGGTTATTGTAACCTATTGCATAACGAGGCCGGGGAATTTACCAGTCCCATATCTATGGCTTAAATAATATGGGTATGCATAACCCTCAATAATACGTAAAACTATCCTGTTACGCGGGGGAGAGATCTTATCTCCCTTTAAGAATCTTAAACATCAAGCTGCCCCCTTATAATCGTATAAATTTTTAAGACCTATCAATGATATCTTCTGTTCTCCTCAGGCAGCACTCGTACTTATCTTATTCTTGCTTTGCGCATTTTCCTGAAATCATTCGGAAAGTCGTGGCCCTGACCGCCACACTAAACAACTCCAAGTACCTCCAAGGGTACTTATCATAAAATCCTTCAATAATCGTATGTTCTTATCTCCGTCTCTTAACATTTAAATTCAAATCAATAACTTCAATGAAACAAGTCACATAGACTCCTCAATTTATCATGTCCAAGAAGGAAGGAATAACTTACATATACTAACACTTCCATTCCAATCGATAACCGGCTCACCGGGAAACTGGAATCGAACCAATCTTTCTCTACAGTCAATATTGGCATACTAAAAGCCAACTAGTCCATACCCATAATGACCTCAAAGTCCGCCGATCCTCGTTATACCCGTGATTTCCGAGTATACGCAGGGCGCACGACAAATTTTTGCCTTAAGAATCGACAAGTTTCAAATTTGGGCACAAGTGCCGATAGAGTCGCCGACTAAACGCTTCCACAATTCGTAGGGAAAATTCGCTATGTCATTTTTAATTTTTATGGATTTTTCCGAGAGACTAAACATTTTGGATCAACGAGAGGCTTACACTTGTCACCCTCTAATCGGAAGGAGCGACTGACGAATGGGCATAGTTGGCACATTTTTGTGCCTTCTCCTTAGTCAAGGAGTTGGTAGGATATTTTGTGTGGAAGATGAAAGTGGGACCCACAAACACATGGCTTAATCTTTACCCTACACTTGCATGGCACTTGTCTTCATCTTCGCCATTGGTCGCCTTCACTGACCTATAAATACCCTCTAAGTTCAAGACTTTCTTCATCCTCACTGAGCAATCTACCTAAGTCTCAAACACTCTCCCTCTTGTTCTCTCGCCCACCACACCCCCTCCCCTTCGAGAAGGCCTTGGCCGAGAGCTTCCTCCCCTCAGTAGTGGAGCCATGGGTACCCCTAGCCTAGTTGTTTTCAGATAATACCCCTTTTGTGGTATAGAAATACTCTCCTAGTATTGTTATAATGCCCAAATACCTTGCCTAAATACCTTGTAGTATTCCCAAGGTTACACTTTTACAAAGCCTAAAATACTATTATACTTCCTCACCACAAAAACGAAACCCTAAGTAAATCTTCACCGTAGTTGAGTTATAAGCAGAAGTTGGTTAGAACTTCTAAGGGTTGTTTGAGCGGTCGAGCGCACTGAGTAGAGCTAAACCTTGCTCAGATCGACATAAACTCGATAATTTTGGGCTTATCGAGGTAAACATTCTGACCTTCTCGCAGAATTGAAATTACATGTTGTAGGAGTATATAGTTAAGTATACTATATATAGAATCAACATAGTCATGCGGCAATATCTTTTGACTTAAGCTCGATTAATACTTACTGAATGTCTTGCGACTTAAGCCCTAATTTTAAGAGTGAATCAATCAGAATTACATAGATCAGACATGAGACTTGTGTAGCATTACCGTAGTAGAATTGTACACGCCCGTTAGACGTAACCCCGGTTGGCTTCGTAGCCTACTGATAGAGGAGAGATTTACGCCATGTGTGGGTGCCAATTTTCTCGTAGAATATTCTACATGGAGATCTAGATGTTAATAGGCGCCTCAGGGCCTCTATAGGTCAAGTACTACGATGGCGTGATCTACTTGGCTTAAGCGAGTAGCCGACTTTGAGGTACTTGGAGCGCTTTTCCTATTAGTCGATAATCGTCGCGAGGTATGTGAACCTCTTCCAACTGTTCTAGCATGATATGTGTATGACTATGTAGTACCAGAGACGCATACGTGTTAATCGTATTTGATTGGGTTGAAACATAAGGCGTTATAACCGCTTTATGGGAAGTCAGTTATAACATTTTTACGAGGTAAGAAAATGCTTTGTGGTTTTAAAAGGTAATCGACTTGATATGTTAATAAAGAACTTGAAGTATTTCAAAAGATTCTGAATCGCTTTGAAAGAATGAGTAGTACTTGGTTTTTGAAAGCTTAAGAGTTATACTAGCTTTACGGGAAGTTAGGTATAACGCTTAAGAATGTTTTACCGATTTCGAAATCGTAACGTATCGACAAACCACCGCAGCTAATAAAAGGAAAATGTATTGACTAATGAAGTATTATTAAAACCAAGAGAAACCTCCATCCGCATAAGCTAAGATAAGACAAAATGATATTACATTTCCTAGATCACGGTCGCTAATAAGATTGATTATGAATAAGAATAACCTACACTCATATAAGGCATATGTTACTCAATAGTTTTAAAAAGGATTAAGACATCAACTATGAAACTTTTCTAAAAAGAGACTTGTGTAATGAATATTAGGCAACCGAACTTTAGGAAAAGAAAGGCATCAGGTTGTCTTAAAATGTTTTAAAACTTAAAGTGTTATAACACTTTATGGGAAGTTGGTTATAACGACTTTACGAGAACAAAAGAAGGTTTTTATCATTGGTTTTAAATGTGGAAACTTGGCTTTAATAAGAGAAGTTGTTTTGTTTGCTTAAAAGACGTAAGTCACTCTATTTTTATACTACGTATCGTGACTTTATAAAAGGAATGGATCTCTTTAAAAGGAATTTAACGACGTAGTACTTTAGTGGTTAAAACCCGACTTTGGCATGAAACGAAAGTACCTTGAGTCAGGTAACTTGCCTATGCTTGAGTTGTGTAACTTGCCTATGCTTGTTGTCAGGTAACTTGCCTATGCTTGTGGTCGTAACTCGCCTATGCCCGTTGTCAGGTAACTTGCTTACGCTTATGGTGATAGCCTTTGTCAGGCAAGAATTGTGTTCTATATAACCGCGCCTCTCATGGAGTGCCTGACTTGTCGAGGACTTACTGACGCACCGCAGCGACGGAAAATACCACGCACGCCTCGCTGATAGTGTTATTCCACGGACTAGCTCTCCACGAGGTTCATTACCGCTCGCCTGTACCGTGGTCGGCCAGATTGCCCCGCCTCGTGGCTGATTCGCCTGTACCCGTGAGTTAGCCCTCGTGACTTGCCCCGCTCAGTAGTGACGGTCTCGTGATACGCCTTGGTACCGTGGTCACCAGATTGCCCTGGCCACCACGCGACCGCCTGGTATCTCGTAGTCGGCCGTGACTTGCCCCGTGTCAACTTCGTGCTCGTGGTTGCATTGTATTATTGGTACGGCCGATCCTAGTTGTACTTGTCTCAGACGGTTTTTATGACACGTGGGACTCGTGTTCATGATACTCCTCGTATTGTTATATCATAAACCGGCAATGGCGTAAGAAATTCCACGCACGAGTGATAATTCGAGGCGCGAGTCCTCGACTTGATGAATCGTTATATGTTATGCATCAGAAGTTTGGTCATCATACATGTCTCCCGCTTATATAGACTATTATGATTTCATTTACAAGATTTACGCTTCACATACTGTACTGCATCGACTCTCCTTCGGTCGAAGGATAAAGAGGCCGTGAGCCTCTACCACGGAATGCACTAACCGTGGCTCCGTATGGCACATCCCCGAGAAGGGCCGTAGGCATGCCTCGTGGATCGCAAGCAGCCCGGCATCATTTGTCGGGTCGCCGAGCAAGGCTCGCGACAAAGTGACAAAGTGGTATCAGAGCGCTTAGTCCTCTGAAAGTTGTCTACGCATCGCGTTCAGTAGAGTTCGACATCGACGTGTCAGGCACCACATCTATAATCGTGAGGCCGCAGGACATTTAGGATTGGTTTCATTCTTCTCATTCCGAGATCGCGCCTGTAGCCGCAGTGATAAGATCGACCCTCCGACATACTTCGCTTTACCGCTATGCCTCCGCAGGCAACCCGCCCGTGGGCAAGGCGCAGAGGAAGTCGCGAGTAGAGCAAATGCAGAGACCACAAGACTCGAGCCTCCACCCCGCACCGGAGCAGGAGATGAGTCACAAGGAGCTGGCCCGCACGGCCGTGGTCAGGCGACTGAGGATAGCCGGACGCAGCAGCCCAGAATACCAGCCGTTCACCCTAGATCGAGCAGTTCGAGGCTACGGATTTTCTAAGTTGTAGCCGCCAGAGTTTTACGGGTCGAGGCCCGAGGATGATCCGCAGGAGTTCATCCGACGCCATACGATCAGCGAGTAATCAAGGCATCGGAGACCGAGTCTGGTCCTGTTCACATCAATCGCGCGTGATACCGCAAATGATCGTTTGATTCGCGGAGTTGTCCAGGAGAGCATGCACTTCCACTTTTTGGGACGAAGTTCTCGTGAGGCCTTTCTGCACATTTCTTGCCTCCACTGTATTTGCGAGGGCTCGCAGATAGATTTTTGGTGTTACTGCAGAACGGGCGACGGTTCGAGTACAATGTAGAGTTCGACTCATTAGCCCTAAGACGCCCTCGCTGTAGCTAGTATGGAGGATCGAGTGCACCGATTTGTTACGTGGCTCACGATCACCTAGCCGAGTTGTTCGGTGTAGCTCTTCACCGGCACGGACATCGCTCGCACGCAGCGCATGCACTGATGAGGAGCGGATAAATCGACTGAATGACCACTGGTCGCCAGTAAGAGGCCGTAACAGCAGGTCCTTTGGTGACTTTCGAGGCGGACCGCCTCAAAGAAGAGCCGCGATGCGCGCTTCCACCAAGACAGAGTGGTCCTCCACAGCCTTTCGACCTTTGGGATATTCAGAGCAGTCGTGGCTCCTGTGCTCAGATTTTCGTGAGTAGAGTGCTCGGATGACGAGGTTGCCCTTGTCTCAGGTGGCCAGGAAAACTTCATAAGTGGAGTGTCGCATCGACTCGGAGATTGTTATTTTTGCGCTAACAGGCCATCCGCAAGAGATCGTCCGACTGTGGGTAGCAATCGGTAGATAGCATGGACTACTGTAGAGCTATGGTTCTTCACCTTCCATAGCCAGCAGACGTTCAGACACCTACAGCCCCTAGAGGTCGCGCTGAGTTCCGCTTAGCGGTCCTTTGAACCGCCTATTTTCAGTATATCCTTAACCTCTAGAGACTTATATTGTATTGATGCTGATGATGTGTTTAGTGTTATGTTCGAATAGCTTGTGCTAAAATGTGATTTAGAAACTGGTCGAAGAAAAGTGGTAAGCTCAAAGTAGAAATGATAAACCATAGAATATTACGCTGAGACCTTAGATGTAAGCGTCGCTGAGTACCGTGATTTTGCAAGTGATCCGCTCTGAGTGCATTTTATGCCTAGAACGCTTTGCGTGATAAAGTCCCCGGGTAGTGAAACGGAAGTGGTAGCTTTCATGACCGTAGAGGTAAGATTGTTCGATCAAGAAACTAGAGAGTTGGCGTGACGGAGGTCGGGTCGAGGGCGTGCCGCGGTCAACCCGCAGTCTTGATCGGCGCGGGTCACTCGTGGTCCCGCCAGAGGTAGGGTCACCAGGTGTTAGCCCAAGTTTTGTTGACCATCGATGAGTTCGTGGATATGTTCGACCGTATAGATCGTGAAGGCCGGAATGGCCTGGCGAAGAGTACGCGTGTTAGTTCGTGGCCAGCGCGCGTTGGCAACTTGTTAGAAGATCTTCTTCGTAATCCGCCTGAGAAGGAACATTCGACGAATGTTTCGGGCGAGGGAGAATGTTATACCAGATTTCGAGTATGTACGCGAGGGCGCACGATAAATTTTTGCCTTAAGAATTGACAAGTTTCAAATTTGGGCACAAGTGCCGATAGAGTCGCCGACTAAACGCTTTCCACGCCGTAGGAAAATTCCGCCATGTCATTTTTAATTTTTATGATTTTTCCGAGAGACTAAACATTTTGACCAACGAGGGCTTACACTTGTCACCCTCTAATCGGAAGGAGTGGACTGACGAATGGGCATAGTTGGCACGCTTTTGTGCCTTCTCCTTAGTCAAGGAGTTGGTAGGATATTTTGTGGAAGATGAGAAAGTGGGACCCACAAACACATGGCTTAATCTTTACCCTACACTTGCATGGCACTTGTCTTCATCTCGCCATTGGTTGACCTTCACTTGACCTATAAATACCCTCTAAGTCAAGACTTTCTTCATCCTCACTGAGCAATCTACCTAAGTCTCAAACACTCCTCCTCTTGTTCTCTCGCCCACCACACCCCCTCCCCTTCGAGAAGGCCCTTTGGCCGAGCTTCCTCCCCTTTGTAGTGGTTAGCATGGGCACCCCCTAGCCTAGTTGTTTTCAGATAATACCCCTTTTGTGGTATAGAAATACTCTCCTAGTATTGTTATAATGCCCAAATACTCGCCTAAATACCTTGTAGTATTCCCAAGGTTACACTTTTACAAAGCCCAAAATACTATTATACTTCCTCACAAAAACGAAAACCCTAAGTAAATCTTCACCCGTAGTTGAAGTTATAAGTAGTTGGTTAGAACTTCTAAGGGTTGTTTGGAGCGGGTCGAGCGCACTGAGTAGAGCTAAACCTTGCTCAGATCGACATAAACTCTGATAATTTTGGGCTTATCGAGGTAAACATTCTCGACCTTCGTTGTAATTGGAAATTACATGTTGTAGAGTATATAGTTAAGTATACTATATATAGAACTGAACATAGTTGTGCGGCAATGTCTTTGACTTAAGCTCGACAATACTTACAGAATGTCTCGACTTAAGCCCAATTTTAAGAAGGAACCGAATCAGAATTACATAGATCAGACATGAGACTTGTGTAGCATTAATGTAGTAGAATTGTACACGCCCGTTAGACGTGTTAACCCCCGTTGGCTTCAGCCGCCTCGATAGAGAGAGAGATTTACGCCATGTGGGGAGGTCGCCGAATTTTCTGTAATATTCTACACGGAGATCTAGATGTTAATAGGCGCCAGGGCTCTATAGGTCAAGTACTACGATGGCGTGATCTACTTGGCTTAAGGAGTAGCCGACGGCTTGAGGTACTGAGCGCTTTGCTATTAGTCGATAATCGCCGCGAGGTATGCGAACCTCTTCCTATCCGTCTAGCATGATACGTGTATGACTATGTAGTACGCAGACGCATACGTGTTAATCAGATTTGATTGGGTTGAAACATAAGGTGTTATAACGCTTTATGGGAAGTTGGTTATAATAAATTTTACGAGGTAAGAAAATGCTTTGTGGTTTTAAAAGGTAATCGACTTGATATGTGTTAATAAAGAACTTGAAGTATTTCAAAAGATTCTTGAATCGCTTTGAAAAAATGAGTAGTACTTGGTTTTTGAAAGCTAAGAGTTATACTAGCTTTACGGGAAGTTAGGTATAACCGCTTAAGAATGTTTTACCGATTTCGAAATCGTAACGTATCGACAAACCACCGCAGCTGCTAATAAAAGGAAAATGTATCGACTAATGAAGTATTATTAAAACCAGAGAAACCTCCATCCGCATAAGCTAAGATAAGACAAAATGATATTACATTTCCTAGATCATGGTCGCTAATAAGATTGATTATGAATAAGAATAACCTACACTCATATAAGGCATATGTTACTCAATAGTTTTAAAAAGGGATTAAGACATCAACTATGAAACTTTTCTAAAAAGAGACTTGTGTAATGAATATTAGGCAAACCGAACTTTAGGGAAAAGAAAGGCATCAGGTTATCTTAAAATGTTTTAAACTTAAAGTGTTATAAAATTTATGGGAAGTTGGTTATAACGACATTATTAGAACAAAATAAGTGTATTTATCATTCGTTTTAAATGTGGAAACTTTTCTTTAATAAGAGAAGGTGTTTTGTTTGCTTAAAAGACGTAAGTCACTCTATTTTTATACTACTGCATCGGTGACTTTATAAAAGGAATGGATCTCTTTAAAAGGAATTTAACGCACGAGTACTTTAGGTTAAAACCCGGACTTTGGCATGAAATTAAAGTACCTTGAGTTGTGTAACTTGCCTATGCTTGAGTTGTGTAACTTGCCTATGCTTGTTGTTGTGTAACTCGCCTATGCTTTTGGTTTGGTAACTTGCATATTCCTTTTTTTGTGTAACTTGCTTACGCTTACGCGATAGCCTTTGTTGTGCAAGAATTGTGTTCTATATAACCGCGCTCTCAATGGAGTGCTGGCTGACTTGTCGAGGACTTACTGACGCATCGGCAAGGACGGAAAATACCACTGCACGCCTCGCTGATAGTGTTATTCCACGGACTAGCTCTCCACGAGGTTCCCATCGCTCGCCGTACCGTGGTCGGCCAGATTTGCCCCGCCTCGTGGCTGATTCGCCTGTACCGGTAGTTAGCCCTCGTGACTTGCCCCGCTCAGTAGTGACGGGTCTCGTGATACGGCCTTGGTACCCGGTGGTCATCCTCAGATTTGCCCCGCCGCCACGCGACCGCCTTGGTATCCGTAGTCGGCCGTGACTTGCCCCGTGTCAACTTCTGTGTGGTTGCATTGTATTATTGGTACGGCCGGATCCGTAGTTGTACTTGTCTCAGACGGTTTTTATGACACAGCGGACTCGTGTTCATGATACCCTTGGTATTGTTATATCATTAACTTCTCGGCAATGAGGAAGAAATTCCACGCACGAGTGATAATTTGAGGCGAGTCCTCGACTGACGAATCGTTATATGTTACGCATCGTAGTTTGGTCATCATACATGTCTCCGCTTTATATAGACTATTATGATTTCATTTACGTGATTTACGCTTCACATACTTGGTACCGCTAGATCGACTTCCTTCGGCCGCTCATGCCGCAGTAAGTACATCTACCGCCGATCCCCGCTAGGATCTCATTTCAGCTGGAAGCTACGCCCGCCTGAGGCTTATCTTTTGTATGTTACCCCGAGTCCGTAAGTTCTTGTACGCTCGTGGTACGGCGCCCCGTCCGCCATAGTTGTCAGATAAATCTTAGAGGTCTCAGAGCACCGCACAAGTGTGGTTGTAAGGATCAGAATCGCTCAAATGTCTTTATATATATGTTGAAAGGCAATCGCTTTTGGTTGGCCTGCTTATTTATAATATCTCTCATTTCATGTTCATGTTTTACTTTCCACGATTTTCTCCGATGATCAGATCACCAGTGGTGCCCGGTAAGGCACTACCACGCCCGGATTCGGTCGTGACATATCCAAATTTACTAGGTTCGCTAGTGGTCCGACGATCAGATTATCACCGCAATTTCATATACCCGTTCAGCTACCACCCAATCACTCACGATGTAGCTTCCTTGAAAGGTTCTTATGGATTCGTGCTCTATTCTTTACACTTGGTTGCTCTCTTTCATCGTCGCATTTCTTCCGCATTTCCAAACTTATTCTAGCTGCATTTATTACAACCTCCATATCGATTCTCGCCTCCAATCTTTGGAGTTACTATTCTAAACAACATAAGGCCCTTTTTGGTTTCACGACCTTGCCCGTGGAACGCGCCCACGAACCCGTGAAACAATTAACTAGACTTGCCTTGCACCCTCGTGACTGCTACATAGCTGACTACTACCAATCGATCCCACTCCATTTCAAAGCTGGCACCCGCACAGGTCCTCAACCCGACCCACCGTCGCACTTAACTCTTACCCTTAGTCTGAATTAAATCTTATTGCTCGAGAAGGCCTTATATACCTAAGATCTCGACGGTTATCAATATTCTTAGGCTCGCAATTTCCATGTTCCAAGCCTAACTTATCAGCCCCCCGTAAACGGGTACAATAACTTCTCATAATACCATAATCGTGTTGTCTTGATCACAACAACCATTACATACTCCATACGGATCTCATTCGTACAATTCTCTTAAGCATACCACGTAGCTTAATCTATTAACATAGTCTTCCATTAAGTCCCTTAACATGACTTCTTAAGGGTTCATTACCCTTTCAGACGGCTCATCATCTCCTAATTATTTCAAATTAGCACGTAAAACCTTGATGAGAATTCATTAAACTGTTTCATACCTTCCCGGTATCTAATTAGTCCCTACCAATTATTGGCAATCCAAAATCATTCAAGGCAACACGCATCTGACCCTCATACATAAATTCGTATAGTTGTACGTCATTATACCAACTATACAACAAGTATTACCAACCTGGATACGCAATTCACATAATCCTTCCTGGGTCACTGCTGTCTTTCTCATAGCTGCAATCAACATAACTCGTTAGGGAGAGACGACCCTAACAACATAGCTCTATCGCACGATCTCAGAGTGAGAAGAATGTAAATCAATCCTAAATGTCCTGCAGCCTCCTTGGTATAGATGTGGTGCACAACACACCGATAACCAAGACTCTACCAGACACGGTCTGTAGACACTTTCCGAGAACTAACTGCTCTGATACCACTTTTGTTACGACCCGACCCCGGGCCCGTGACTGGTGCCCTACCTGGCACCCTTACAGGTAACCATCAGAGAAAGTCAGTGGAACATACATATAACACACAACTTAAATCAGTAAGAAGTAAACAAAAGGCTAGCCACGAGGCCGCTTTCCCGATATACATATATAAATAGTCAAAAGCAAAGCATCCTTTTCCTTTACAACCACCCACATACATGACTGCTGCACTTAAGAATTTTGACATAATAACCGTGGACGACAGTGGCCCCGCCATACCTCGAATGTACAACAATCGATAATACTGTGGATCTCAACCAAAGATAAGCCTCCGAGTAATGGAGCTTCAATCACCGAACAGCTGATCCTAAGAGCGAGGATCAACAACTCAGATAACTCTACTCGCGACATTTAACGCAGCCTCAAGGAGGTCAAGATAACAGTACCAAGTATGTGAAACTGAAAGTACTATAATGAAATCATATAGTCTAAAATAAAGCTGGAGACATATATGATGACCAAAATAACAGTACACTGTGTCTTACTAATAATGAGAGTAAAAAAGAGTATACTTTACTACATAAAAATAGGAGGCTCATGGTCAAATTAGGGCCCGTAGTATCATTAAGCAATCCTACTCCTGGGACTATTTCACCCATATAGGTCCTGTGGACACGCAATGAGGCCACCCGCCTCGCATGAGACTATTTCACCCGCACAGAACTATTTCATCCGCTTAGGCCCGGTGGGCCCGCAATGAGTACAAACGCCGAACTCACATCATGGGTAGCAAATCCATGGAATAAGTAGTAACCCGGGGGTTTAGCCCGCAAGAATGACATAATACTGGCACAACCGGCTATCATACAAAACATAAGTACCACCGGCTTATCATATATAACATAAGCACCACCGGCATATCATAATTATCATAAGCAAGTTAAGAGATCCCCTAACTTCTTATTAGCCTTAATTATCATGCACTCTCATTTTAGTTAACTTAAGGCACTAACATGTCATTAAAAAATCCGGGAATTTAACCCAAATTACTACGTACTTCCGTTCCTTTAAAAAGAACCCTTTTTATATTAAAAACCCCAAGATACTAACACCCGTAGTATCAAGGCATGTCTATTTTTCAATCAAGTTACTACACCTTTAGAAATTCATTTCAAGGCTTTAAAACCAAGTAACTTCTACTTTCACAACCTAGGCAACTCGTGCCTATAAAATAGACCACTCTCTTAACCTTCCATAAAGCCGTTATAACTAACTTCCCATAAATCCGTTATAACTCTTTATGTTTTAGACAAATTCATTCTTTTTATAACCAAGAGACTTACACTTTTAAAACCAAGTTACATAACTTTCAGAATACTTTAAGTCTCTTAACTTTAGAAATCAAGTTTCTTAACTTTAGAATAGTTCAAGTAATCAATACTTTTCAAATCAAGTATTCTATACATTTTAAAGTCAAGAAATCTTTGTTTACCTTATTAGAATAAACCATTCTTTTAACTTCCCATAAAGTTGTTATAACCAACTTCCCATAAAGTCGTTATACTAACTTTATGCTTTAGAAACTAAGACATCTTTAACCTTTAAAACAAGTGAGTTAATTCTCTAACTCAACCAACTTGGACATTCTTAAACAAGTCAAGGATACCAAATGAAATTAAATTCATTTAAATCTCGTACGTCCACCGTACTATACATTTATAGCTACTCATGCTCAAGAGATAAGAAAAGTTCCACATACCTCTTCGACTTAAACCACTTGCCAAGTCAATACGCACGCACGAATGTCAACCTATAATGACCATAATACGCCCATCAACTACAAGCTTTCGACGAGAATATTTCTAAGTATAATGACTTTAATTTTACGTAAAATCGCAAAGACTTCCTTTGTTTCTACGCATTTTCCATCTTTTCAAGGCCCGAATTCAATAACCAAACATGCCACATTTAAGTCTCAACAATTCAGCAATTCAACGGGATTACACGCCAATGTGACGTAAAATTCTGCCCCACAATTAATACAAATCGCCCAATAATTAAAGCAATTTCTGCTATAATCAATGTCTACAACAATGTCAATTTTCGCTCGATTCCTTTTTCAATCCAAGTCATATTCCAACATGTTATATACATAATAGCAATTACAACAACTATAAATCCTTTCTTTCTTAACATGCGACGATTGTAACTATAGACCAAATTTATTACAACATAAATGGCTAACATGCCCATTTTCGGTTTATAACAAGTCGACATGATCCAAATCTTTTCAAACATCAATCTATATACCACATGCTCATTTATCAACTACTATAACATGTAATCTTTAATCACATTAAAAAGACAAAGATTTTACCTTAATAAGCCCTAATAATGTTCAAGCGTAAAAGTCGATCCTTAGCAACTTTTAGCTCCTCTTCTTATGTTCCAACTGCCCAAGCACTCCTGTAGTTCTCATAACCAACTTCTCTTCAATTTCCAACTTCAAAGTCAAGAACACCTTAGGTTTTCATTCATGACTAACGAAAAACGTAGTTTTTCGGATCTTTCTATCGAGATATCCTTGTAATACCCTTAGGAACCTTGGGTTGAAGTATTGTGAATTATGAACCACAAACGAAAAAACTTCTTCAAAATGAGGCTCAAACCCGAGAGCTTCCTCAAGAACAAGAATGATTGTGGAATTTTTCTAAGTGTTGAGAATTAGTCTTGCTACTAGTATAATATATAACACATCTAAGGGCCAAGATTAATACACTTGAAGGGCTAGGATTGAGTCAAGAATGTCAAGCCAAGTTTGACCTTTGATTTTTCCAAATAATCGGCCACAAGCCCTTGGGGGGGAGGGGTGGGGTGACACGTGTCACACTCCCTTTTGTCCATAAAATTTCGTGTTTCCAAAATTTCCATAATTGGTCAAAATATCTAAACCTCACGGCCCCACAAAATGTAAAATCTCTGTGGGCCCCACGATTCAACCCCAAAATAAAATTCGATAAACTCTTAAAAGTCTTAAATAACAAACGTTATCCTTTCCCGAGGTTCTAAGATTTTCTTTCTAAAAACAATTCTTTCTTTCGCTCAAATTTATAAGTCTCAAGGCTTCTCACGCCTATTCTCGTAAACACATGTCCTTGAATCATGGGTGTAACAAGCCCTTTCTGTGTCTCTGTAAAGTCATATAAGTCGTATAACATGTCCCACCCATTATGGGACTCCAAGGTGGTCATCCTCCTCACATACGCACCTATAACGTGTCTCGCCCACATGGGCTCCTGTAATCACGACTATCCATATAATCCTCATATATGTACACGCAACGTGTCCTCGCCCACCATGGGACTCCTGTCAACGCAACCTTATGGCATTTTAAATCATCTTTTGACTTTTCATAAAACCGTTATAACAAACTTTTCATAAAGCCATTATAACAAACTTTCATTTTAGAAACTAAAGCACTACCACATCTTTCTTTTTAAACAAACCAAGGCACTATCACCTATTTCCTTTTAATAAAACCAAGGCATTATCATGTGATGTAACATTAGGGAAATGAACCCAAAGTACTATGTACATCTAATCTTTCCTTTATAAAACCCCAAGATACTAGCATTTGTAGCATCAAGACACTTTTACTATTAAAAACAAGTTACTTACACTTTTAAACTCAAGTAACTTATTCTTTTCAAATCAAGTAACTTATACCTTTAAATCAAGTTACTTCTTCTTTCCCGAAATCAAGTCATTTATACTTCATATAAATCAAGTCTCTTATACTTCATCTAATCAAATCTCATATACTTTCAAGTAAGGTCTCATATACTTTCAACTAAGTCTCATAACTTTCAAATAAATCTAGTCTCATAACTTTTAAATAAATCAAGTCTCATAACTTTCAAATAAATCTAGTCTCATGACTTTCAAATAAATCAAGTCTCATTAGTGTTGTAACTTAGCAAGATCAACTCGACTCCAATGCTTACTAAACACTCTTACCAACATCTCCCATAAGACTTGGTAAGGACGTAGGAATAATTTAGACATGCCTTTAGCATAGAATCAATAACATGAATACTCTAATAACGAGGCAAGTATACTTCAAGAAACAAGTCATCTATACTCCAATAATCAATCATGCCGATAGAAGGAAGAAGTTCACATACCTCGTTGACGACTAACCAACACGCATGAGAATACGCCTAATGCACTTCAACCTTGTCGGCTATTCCACATGCCAAGTAGAATATGCCACACGTAGTACTTTAACCTAAAATGAAAATAGCACTTCTATCAACTTTAAGCTTCCAAGTGTAAGACTTATACCAAATAATGGCCCTCTTATTCTACGGGAAATCAAAAGACTTCCCTGCTTTCTACGTACTTTTCCACCTTTTCCAAGACCCGAATTCTAAAACCAACAAGCCACATTTAAGGGCATAACCAACAGTTAACCAAAGGGGATTACACGCCTAACTTGACGTGTAAAATTCCGCCACACAATTATATAAAAACAGTCCATAAAAATAGTCCACAATTAATCAACTTTAAGGGTACACATGTAAGCCTTTTTCACCCTTATTCCTTAGGACTTTCATTAGCCATTTTACCACACTAAACATGAAATATAGGGTCTGATTTTCTAGCATAACAACACGTCTAAAACAGCCCATATAGCTACACGATGATGCCTAATAATTTGGGCAGTTTCTCGGCCACAACATTACCACAATCCAAAGCCCTTTTCCTTAATTCTTTATAATCCAATTCTCATTCCAACATGTTATATAATTTATATAAACTATCAACAACAATATTCCCTTCATTATACAACATGCTACAAGTGTAATTGACAACAAAAAATGATCAACAAATCCAATACCCGGAAAAACCTTAACTCTCGGCCTAGGCTCCCAAAAGTGTCCAAACCATTTTTAATCTTCATTATTTTTAGAAAATGTTCATCTATACATATCAACAATAAGTAATATCCAATTACTTTAAAAGAAGAAGAACATTTACCTTGTTTTTGCCCAAAATAACGTCCAAAACTGTCCGGGCTACAATGGTCCGCTGTTTTCGTTTTGATCCACTTTTTCAAGTTCCAATCACATATATGTGACCCCTATGAGCTTATACACAACTTCACTTTGTATTTTAACACCAAAGGGTCGACGGAACACCATAGGGTTTCCAACCCTTCTCACGCCCAAATGGGATTTTAGGGGGTTAGGGGTGGTTTATCTTGGCTAAACACTTGGGTAGGGACACTAATCATGTATTAACAACCCTAAGATTGGAAGATTAAGGATGTTTTCTTCATGTTCTTGCCTTGGCCAAAAATGGAGAGACGGAGATATATATTTGTGTTGTGAGAAATAATGGCTAAGTGTGTCTTGCAAGACCTCTCAGATGCTCAAGGAGAGATCAGGCAAAGTGTAAGGCCAAAAGTAGGGACAAATGTGTGTAGGAATCACTTGTCCACTTGTCTTCAAAATTGTCACGACCCGTTCCGGGGCCCGTGACTGGTGCCTTACCCGGGCACCCAAGTAGTCATACATCAGAGTAATCAGCGGAATATAAAAACAAGACATGAAACAAATGTAAATCGAGACACGTTTATCTGAGAAAAGTCGCTTTTCGCATATATATATATAAACCAAAATCGCGCTACATCCCAACTGCATAATAGACTACGCACACTTAAGGAAGTAACAACTATGGCGGACAGGCCCCGCCATACCCCGAATGTACAAAACTATCTACAACAACAGGAGATCATACCCAAAAGTCGAGCCTCTATAAGCATTGAGCTCTCGACACCAACGCAAAAGATCCTAAGGACGCGGATCTAGCACTCGCTTCTTACTCGCGGCATGAACGCAGCTCAAGGAGGTCAAGACAACAGTACCAAGTATGTGAAATCAGAAAGTACTTAAATGAAATCATATCATTTTAAAACCAATTTTACAAATATGTTCAAACACTCAATGTAATCGCACATAGTGCCACATCACAAACAAGAGCAATAATAGATAAATCAGAATGTGTCTTTTCTAGGTCGCGAATGATCAAGCAAGGCCAATCGCCCATAGTATCATTACGCATGCCTAATTCGACTCCGCACCGCATAGGCCACCTAGGCCCGCATGAGGTAGTCCCCGCATCGAGGTTAGCTACTACTCAGCATCATCCTGGACTCTCGTAGTCCGCATGGCCACATAGACCGCATGGGGTATTCCCCGCACACTAACTCGAACTCTCGAGCAAGACAGTCCCTGCACCCGCATGAGGTATTCTCGAATCATAGTCACACGCATCGCATGCAGGTGTACTCGCGACGTGGGCGCTTAACCCCTGTGATATCATGTCAAGAGGCGAGTGATATAATACTAACATAATCACAGACGTTAAACAACATAAGCACCATAAGAATAACCTCTTTACACAAACGCTACAAGATACTAACACACATAGCATCATAGTATGTCTACTCAACAAACCATCTTACTATACTTTCGTAAATCAATACAAGTCTTTCATAACACATAAGTAAACTGCCTTTTATCTTTCTTAAGTCATATACCTAACTTCCCATAAAGCTAGTATAACTCTTAAGCTTTTTGTTTAAAACCAAGTATTACTCTTCTTTAAAAATGATTCATAATTCTTTTGAAATACTTCAAGATTCTTTATTATTTAGACTCAAGTCAAAAGACGCCAAGTAAAACCATGTTCATTAACACACGCACGCTCACCGCACTATATATATATTTTAAATTATCATGCTCAAGGATAGGAAGAATCACATACCTTCTACAAATCCACCGCCAAGTCGAGTATGTCGCGCGCAGAGTATCAACCTATAATAGTCAAATACGCCTATCAACGCCTAGACTACTCACAGGATATTCTAAGGTATGTTCTTAATTCTACTAAAATCAAGATTTCCCTACCACAAACTACTCAAGTTCATCAGAATACAAATTCTATGTAAGTACAATTCAATTCTTCATTTATATTCTTCCGATGTGATTTCACTCAATTCTATTCTTTAATATCCTTCTATGTATCTTATACTTATTTCTATACTACTAAGATGTAATCTCCAATTACAATGTAAGGATAGGATTATTATTTACCTCGATAAGCCCAAAATTATCCAAGATATAAGTCCATCCCGAGCAAGGTTTAGCTCCTAACTGCACGCCCAACCCGCCTCCAAGAAACCCTTAGAAGTTTCTACACAACTTCTACTTACTACTTCAACCAACTATGAAGTTTCTCCTGTGGTTTCGCTTAGTGACTAATGGAAGTATAGTAGTATTTTCCTGCTCTAAGTATGAGGTGACTTTGGAAATACTACAAGGGATTGGCTAAGGTATTTGGGAATAGTAACAATACTTGGAGAGTATTTTTCTAACAAAGGGGTAGTGTTTCTACAGAGCTCTCTAGAGTGGGAGATGGTGTCGACTAAAAACTACAAGAGAGGAGGGATTTTTGAGACTTGAAAATGATTTGTGGACGAAGAATTCTTCAACCAAGGGGTATTTATAGACCACCAAGGGCCAAGATTTAGGCAAGTGAGGCAAGTGGACGCGGAGATTTGGGCAAACGGAACCTTATCCATCTACTCCATAAATATCTAGCAAACATCGACCAAGTGTTTAAGGCATTTTCCATCAAAAACGCGCCAACAATTGCCCATTGTTGCCGCCCACTGGCGGTGACAAGTGTCGCCTCTCGCTGGTCCAAAATATTTCGTCTCTAAAAATCCGCAAAAATTATAAATGTCGCAACCGTAATTTTCCCTTCGCAAGGTTTGGAAAACGCTTCGCCTGAAACAATTCTTTCGTGGTCAGGCACAAATTTTCGCCCCTGCCTAACTTAAGGCTTAAACTTCAGACGCACGCCTCACGCATACTCGTGGAAATACTGGTATAACATTCTCCTCCTTAGAAACATTCGCCCGAATGTTCCTTCCCAAGACATATAACGCTAAAGTTCCTCATAACTTAAACAGCTTGCAAATGCCACACATGGCCACAATACAACACTTAAGCAAATATGTCAATGAAAATTTACAAGTAGAAAGTGAGTTACCCGAGGCGCTGGGAATAGTGAGGATACTTCGCCTCATGTCCTCCTCGCCTTCCCACGCCATCTCCTCCCGAGCTCGCTCCGCCACAAGACTTTGACGGAAGCCACGCCTCGTCCGCAGACGCCTAACCCGACGATCGACATCGCGCATGGAATCTCTCATACGATAACCCACAGTCACCGACATCGCCAATCGAGTGTACTAGATGGATCCCCGATACATCTCCTCAAAGATAGAAACATGAAAACCGGATGCACCGCTCAAGATCGGACGGCAGATCCAACTCATAGCAACCTTGCCTACCTCGCGACAACTGACACGCCCAATGTACTGGCCGAAGTTTCCTTTCTTCCCGAATCTCATCACACCCTTCATGGGCGACACCTTCAGAAAATCCAATCATCAACCTCGAACTCCAAATGCCGACGACGATGATCCGTGATACGACTTCGCCGACTCGAGCCAAGAATCGCCCCTCGATAAGCTTTACCTTATCCACTACTCACAACCGTGTCCGGCCCCACTAATCGCACTCTCGCCACATCAAACCAGCTTATCGCGACCGCACTTCCTCCCATACAAGTCCTCATAAGGCGCCATCCAATACCGAGTGGTAGCTATTATTATACGCAAACTCAACTAGAGGCAAATAATCCTCCCACTACCCTCAAGTCAATAACACAAAGCTCGCAGATATCCTCAAGAGTCCGATAAGGCGCTCGCTCGTCCGTCTGCTCGAGGATGAAATGCAGACTTCAGCTCACCATGCCCCTAAACCCTTTCCGAAAGACTCCGTAAGTTAGCCAGAACCGGGCTCTGTTCGATATGATAGAAATAGGACCCCATGCACCGACGATCTTCTGATGTAAAGTCCGCATAATCTCACCAAAGAGTCGCCCCGACGGAAGAAAGTGGGCTGATTTCACACTGCCGACGATAACCCATAGAATCACGCTTCCTCCGAGCGAGGTAATCCCGTGATAAAGTCCATGTTGATCACCTCCCACTTCCGTGTCGGATCTCTATCGCCGCAACAAACCACCGTGCCTCCGTGCTCTACCTTCACCGCCGACAACACTGCACTGAGCCACAAACTCTGCAACGTCCCTCTTCAAGCCATCCCACCAATACACAGATCTGAGGTCGTGGTACATTTTGGTCGACCCCAGATGGATAGAGTAACGCGCGCTGTGTGCTTCCGCTAGAACCTACAATATCTGGAACACACAACCTGCCCTCAAACCTTAGCACCCCATCAAAGCTACTCAAAAGCGACCTTCCTCACGTAAGAGCCGTATCACGCATCGCCAAAATCGATCTCAAATCGCTTTCTTCACCTCCTCGACGGGAAGACTCGCAACCTCTCGAACTCGAACCCCACCGCTATCGTAATCAATCAATCGACTCAAGGCTCGCTAGCCGATGCAACTCGCGACCATGCCCTCCTCTCTCGGCCGCACATCCGATAGACTCCCATCGACCTACGACTGGGCATCTCGCCACAACATCGCCTTCCTCGGTGGTACAGATGTCGACATCGTAATCCTCGAGCAGCCTCTAACCACCGCCTCTCGCCGAAGTTCAGCTCCTCTCGCCGAAGATATACCGAGGCTCGTGGTCTGTATAAATATCCACGAACCCCATACAAATAGTGCTCCGCATCTTCAAGGCGCGAATCACCGCCGCTAACTCCAAATCAGCGGGTAGTTCCTCTCATGTTTCTTAAGCCGCTGAATGCGATGCTATAACCTTGTCTCGCCGCATCAACACACATCCAAGCCCGATGCCCGACGATCACAATACACGACATAGCCATCCGACCTCCGAAGAGTAAGAACGGGCCGCCGCCTCTCCTTCAAGAATCGAAACCATGCTCACAAGCATCCGCCCATCAAACTTAGCCGCTTTCCGAGTCACCTAGTCAATGGTGCGTAGATAGAAGCAAACTTCCACGAACCGCCGAGCATAACTCGCGAGGCCCGTAAAGTCGCGCACTGGCTGAGTAGCAGTTCAGGCCAAGTCCCGATCGCTCGATTCGCCGATCCACCCGAATACCATCACCCTACAATATGCCCAAGAAATGCCACCGGGCCAACCAAAACTCACATTTGGAAAACTTGGCGATAATCGCTGGTCCCGAGAACTCTTAGCACAGCCTCAAATGCTCCGCATGCTCCCGCTCGAAGTGAATAAACCAAGACGTCATCAATGAACACTATCACAAACGTGTCCAAAATGGCTTGAACACCTTGCTCATCAAATCCATGAATATCGCCGAGCATCGTCAAACCGAAAGACATAACCTCAACTCATAGTTCGCATCGTCCGAACGCAGCCCTAGGGATATCCGCCTCTAACTCGAACTCGATGATAGCCCGATCGCAGATCAATCTCGAGAAACATCTCGCACTCAGAATCGGTCGAACAAATCATCAATCTCGGGAAGCGGGTATTCGTTTAATGGTCACCTTGTTCACCGTCAGATCAACACACATGCGCAGGCCCCGCCCTTCTTCTTCACGAACAATACCGCGCTTCCCTGTGGAGAAACACTAGGCTCGATGAAACCTTCTCCAAAGAAATCTCTCAACCGTCCTTCAACTCTCTCAACTCGGCAAAGCATTCTCAGATGGCGGAATGGAAATAGCCGAGTGTCCGCAAAGACATCGACATAAAACTCTATCTCTCTCGTGAGGGATACCCGAGGTCGCCTGAAACACATCCGGGAACTTCGACCATCGAATCGATCAAAATCTGGTACCGCAGCCTCGTGATCAAACACCCGAACGATGGTAGATATACCCTTCTCGCACCATCTTCCCGCCTCGAGGTAGGAAATAAACCTACCCTCTGCGACACGTTGTTCCTCCCACTCAATAACCGGCCCTCAGAAATCGAACCGCATCACTCTCTCCTCGCAGCCTACACCGCGTAGCAAGAAGCTAACCAATCCATGCCCATGATCACATCGAATCGGGCCATGTCCAACTCTATCAAGTCGGCTAGGTCCGACGATCGCATAAAGTCATCGGGCAAGCTCTATATACCCGCCGAGCTACCACCGAATCACCCATCGGGCGTAGCTACCTCGAAAGCGGTCTATGGACACGTGCTCTATCCCTATCCTACTAGCAATAAGTGGAGATATATAGACAGAGTAGAACCCGATCTATCAAGGCATACACATCACAACAGAACCGATAAAGTACCGCGATTTACATCGCGACGCCCCGTCCCGCTACCGACAAGGCATAAATGCGTTCGAGGACCGCTAGAACTCGCGCCACGACCCGCTCGCCACGACTGGCCGCCCTCGAAAATTCGCCCGGCGAGTAACTAGGAGACGAAGACCGTGAAAGACCGTAGTCGACTCTACCTCTACGCCGCTTGGCTGACAGCTCGCAGTGACCGCTGGCCGCAATCAAACAAACTCCCGAGCAAGCACTACAATTCCCGAATGGATCTACCGTGACGCCACACCGGCGGGGCGGTCCCGACGGTTAGCACCTTCGCTACCCTCGACGCCTTAAGTCCTGGGCCCCGGTCCGCCCTCAAGACGGTGTAGTGCTCGAGCCGGGCCGTGGTGCACCCAAATCGCCGCCGAGGCCGCCCACCCCGAGAGCTACCAAAAGACCTACCGCCCCGGCTTTTTTCGCCGCCGTCACAACCCGCCGCCTTACGCCTCGCATCCAAGCGCACGAGCTCGCATGCGGTAATGTCCATGCTCGGCCAAGAGCTACACCCGCACAAGACTCGCCATATAATCGCTTCAGCCCGCGACGTAGCGACGCACTTCGCCCTCCATATTCGCATTAGCGCAGTGGACATATCGAGCCAACGACCGAACTCGACGTCAGATTTCCCTAATCAGGCGCTTCTCTCGCCTCAAAGATCAAAACTTGTCGCCTGCGTTCTCCTCATCTCGCGAGGCAAGTGAGTGAGAAATGCCTCGTAGAACTCGCCCCATACCGCTGAGGCGCATGCTCTCCGGATAGTTCCCACGATCAAACCAATCGATCGCAGATCACGCAAACGTGGAACCGAAGATCACGACCGGCCTCAAGCCTCGATCACTCGATGATCCTTCTCAGAATCGACGGATGAACTCTCGCGATCATCCTCGTGCCTCACCAGAACTCGCGCTATAACTCGTAAAATCGTAGCCTCAAATCGTCCGATCTCGTGAACCATGTGTATCGCTGAATCGAATCGCCAGATTCAAATTTATCTCATGTTCGCCACGATCTCGCGCAGAATCGCCATCTTCAGAATCCATCTCATCCGCTTCCAAAGCCGCGGACTGAGGTGTATCGTGGTCTCATCACCATCGCCGCGCTAAACTCGCTGCTGGGGCCGGGCGCCGTGGAACTCGCCGCCTCGCATAGATCGGGCTCGAGCCTCGTGACTTTTGTCCTACTAGCAGCCTCTCGGCCGCTTTGCCTTCTCGCCCGGTCATTTTACGTGGAGGCATAATCATAAAGAAAGGAAATACGTTAGAGGGTCCAACTTATAACACATTTCTAAGGCACGATCTCGAGAGTGAGAAGAATGGAAACCAATCCTAAATATCCTATAGCCTCCGATTATTGGTGTGGTGCACAACACACCGATAATCAAGACTTACTAGATACGGTCAGACACTTTCCGAGGATTAATCGCTTCGATACCACTTTTGTCACGACTGCTCGGCTCGGATCGTGCCTTACCCGCACCCAAGTAGTCATACATCGTAGTAATCACGAATATAAAAACAAGACATGAAACAAATGTAAATTGAGACACGCTTTATTCGAGAAAAGTCGCTTTCTGCATATATATATATAAACCAAAATCGCGCTACATCCCAACCGCATAACAGACTACGCACTTCTAAGGAAGTAAACAACTATGGAGGACAGGCCCGCCATACCCCGAATGTACAAAACTATCTACAACAACAGGAGATCATACCCAAAAGTCGAGCCTCCGAGAAGATTGAGCTCCCGACACCAAAGTAAAGATCCTAAGGACGCGGATCTAGCACTCGCTTCCCTTACCGCGCAGATTTAACGCAGCCTCAAGGAGGTCCGCATAACAGTACCAAGTATGTGAAATCAGAAGTACTTAAATGAAATCATATCATTTTAAAACCAATTTTACAAATATGTTTGAAACACTCAATGTAACCGCACATAGTGCCACATCACAAACAAGAGCAATAATAGATAAATCAGAATGTGTCTTTTCTAGGTCGCGAATGATCGCAAGGCCAATCGCCCATAGTATCATTACGCATGCCTAATCCTCGACTCTCGCACCGCATAGGCCACCTAGGCCCGCATGAGGTATTCTCGCATCGAGGGTAGCTACTCCTGCATCGCCCCGACTCGTAGTCCGCATGGCCACATAGACCGCACGGGTAATCCCCGCACACTAACTCGAACTCGTAGCCCGCATGTGTCCCCTAGACCCGCATGAGGTATTCTCAATCATAGTCACACGCATCGCATGAGGTGTACTCTCGTGACGGCGCTTAACCCCGTGATATCATGTCAAGAGGCGAGTGATATAATACTAACATAATCGCTATCGTTAAACAACATAAGCACCATAAGAATAACCTCTTTACACAAACGTTACAAGATACTAACACACATAGCATCATAGTATGTCTACTCAACAAACCATCTTACTATACTTTCCAGAAATCAATACAAGTCTTTCATAACACATAAGTAAACCGTTCCTTTTATCTTTCTTAAGTTGTTATACCTAACTTCCCATAAAGCTAGTATAACTCTTAAGCTTTTTGTTTAAAAACCAAGTATTACTCTTCTTTTAAAAATGATTCATAATTCTTTTGAAATACTTCAAGATTCTTTATTATTTAGACTCAAGTCAAAAGACGTCAAGTAAAACCATGTTTAGTTAACACACGTACGTCTACCGTACTATATATATATTTTAAAATATCATGCTCAAGGGGATAGGAAGAATCACATACCTTCTCGGCGAAATCCACCTGCCAAGTCGAGTATGTCGCGCGCAGAGTATCAACCTATAATAGTCAAATACGTCTATAAACGTCTAGACTACTCTGCAGGATATTCTAAGCAGAAGGTTCTTAATTCTACGAAAAATTGGGCAGCATTTCCTACCACAAACTACTCAAGTTCATCAGAATACAAATTCCATGTAAGTACAGCTCAATTCTTCATTTATATTCTTCCCGATGTGATTTCAACAATTCTATTCTTTAATATCCTTCTATGTATCTTATACTTATTTCTATACTACTACAATATGTAATCTCCAATTACAATAGAAGGATAGGATTATTATTTACCTCGATAAGCCCAAAATTATCCAAGATATAAGTCGATCCTGAGCAAGGTTTAGCTCCTAATCTGTACGCTCCAACCCGCTCCAAGAAACCCTTAGAAGTTTCTACACAACTTCTACTTACTACTTCAACCAACTATGAAGTTTCTCCTAGGGTTTCATTAGTGACTAATGGAAGTATAGTAGTATTTTCCGGGCTCTAAGTATAGAGGTGACTTTGGAAATACTACAAGGGATTGGCTAAGGTATTTGGGAATAGTAACAATACTTGGAGAGTATTTTTCTAACAAAGGGGGTAGTGTTTCTGGCCAGAGCTCTCTGTATGGGGAGATGGTGTCGACTAAAAACTACAAGAGAGTGGAGGATTTTGAGACTTGGAAAATGATTTGGACGAAGAATTCTTCAACTAAGTGGGGTATTTATAGACCACCAAGGGCCAAGATTTAGGCAAGTGGAGGGCAAGTGGATGGTGGAGATTTGGGCAAGTGGAACCTTATCCATCTACTCCATAAATATCTAGCAAACATCGACCAAGTGTTTAAGGCATTTTCCATCAAAAAACGCGCCAACAATTGCCCATCGTTGCCGCCCACTGAGGGTGACAAGTGTCGCCTCTCGCTGGTCCAAAATATTTCGCCTCTAAAAATCCGCAAAATTATAAATGTCGCAACCGTAATTTTCCTTCGCAAGGTTTGGAAAATGTTTCGCGAAACAATTATTTTCGCGGTCAGGCACACATTTTCGTCCCTTGCCTAACTTAAGGCTTAAACTTTTGCACGTACGCTCTCACGGACATACTCAGGAAATACGGGGTATAACAAAAATATCTAGCCAAGTCCAAGTGAAAGTCAAAGTCAAAGCGTGTGACACGCCGCCTCCCATCGTCCAAAATATCTAAAAATCTCGGCCCCACAAAATTGTAAAATCTCTTGTGGACCCCTCATGACCAAATCCGAGACTTAAAAATCCAAAACTTCAATACATTATAATAATTCCTTATACCAAATTTGAGAATCAAATTCCAAATTATAAATTTTTTTCCTTCACAATTTTTCCGGAAATTTTCCTTAAGAAAATGTAATAATTCTTTCCTTCCAAAATTCAAATCTTAAATCCTTAATCACGTTCTACATTAGTAGCACTGATATTACAGGGTGTAACAAAACCTTTGTCGGGTTGGAACCTATTTATAGTCAAGCAAGTGGCTTTCACGCCTCTCCTTACAGTCGAGTGGCTAAAACTCCTTCTACTCGAAACTACTGTGTGCCTATTTGGAGCTTTTCACAGTCAAAGTCAAAGGTTTGTTGGTGGCAAGATCGGCATGCCTTCTAGTTGTAGTTGACTTTAAGCGCACCTGAACTGCCCATAGTCGTCTATTTACGGGCTTGCACTCAATAGTCAATCAATTCGTTTTTCCGCTTTCTATCGCACGCTTCAACTATTTCTTTATATAGTGTGTGAAGTCTAACTAATGGAAAGTGCCTATGAATTAGTTCCAAGAAAGCGCCCGCTCACGCTGTGAATAGAGGCCAATGATGTACTTGCTTTTCCTTTTTCGCCGAGATTGGGTTGGTGTTCAGTACCGCTTTGTCTAGCCTATGCTTTGCAAGCCTACATAGGGTACAAGATCGAAAAGAATGCATTGGATGGATGCCCGGGCATTGAGAAGGAAGGACGCTTTCAGAGGCGAAAGGCCATGGGGAGATACCGTCTGTGATCCATGGGTTTTCAACCCCATTTTCGGCCCAACATGAATTTTGGAGATTATTGGAGAGTTAACTTGTCTTAGAACTTGATTAGTGTTCTTAATCTAGGAAAATGACTTGTCTTTGATATTCTCTTTATCCATGAATTTCGAAATATAAGGCTAAGGAAGAGAGAAGATAATGTTTAGGAAGATAGAATATTATGAAAGTGTCTCTAAGTCTTGCAAGCTTATCTTCTATATAGATATTTCCCTTAGCAAGACAAGTGGAGAGGGACACATGTCGCCCTCTCATTGGTCAATAATTTCCTCTTCAAAATATCTAGATATTGTCCAAAATATCTTAAAATCGAAGGGCCCCGCGAAATTGTGAAATTCTCGGCGGGCCCCATATTATCAATTCCAATTCTTCGTAATCCAATACTAATCCCATAAATCCAATTAGAAGTATTAAACTCCAAGTTAATAATTTTTTCGTCGTCACATTTTTCCAAATTTTTTCCCGGAGGAAAATGTAAATATTCTTTCCTTTCAACCTTCAAATCTTGATTCCATAATCACGTTCTCAATTAGTAGCCCTGGTATCACGGGGTGTAACACAAAAGAGGGGGAAAAGACTTGTTCCAGGACATCTAGCTTATATGATTGAGAATAAACCGTGGATAATTAACAAAGAATTGTCAACTCCAGAAGAATCGCTTTGGAAATAAGCTACAGAGAGAAATAGATTTTGTCAGATAGAACCATACTTATGTGATGGTTGATATTCCTCTGGGAAAAGAACATTTGGGTTGTAAAAGTGGATACTCAAATTGAGTAAAACGTAGATGGATCTACGGACGACTATAAGGCCTCGGCTACTTGGACATGTGCTCCTATGTGAATAGCTTAACATCCAGGGCTACTGTAGTCTTGCGTGATATGGATGTTGAGACAACTTTCCTAACCGGAGAGTTGGTTTTGTGGACTATTGGGCTTCTTCCTAAACTTCCACTTTGGTCCCTGAAATGTTTACATTTTTGGTCCTGGAAGTTTCAGATAAAACAGAAATAATGAATCGATTTACGTAAACATCAACTGCTAGAAAGCCAACAGTTGGAAAACCAAAAGTCTGAAAGTGGAAGAAGAAATTAATACGGAACAACCCGAGGGGTGTGAGATTCCAGGGAAAATAAGAAAGTATATTGACTTGTCAAATCTCTGCAGCAGTCAAATGCACTCAAGCATTAGCACGAAATATTTGACAAGATTTACTATCAAGGTTTCTCCACAAATATGTGTGACAAATGTGTCTACATGAAAGGTAATTCTGACTCGTTCATGTTATGTCTTTACGTAGACGACATGTTGATCACAGAGGTAGTCCTAGTTTGATCCTAGAGACTAAGAGTATGTTGAAATAATATTTCGACATGAAAGGATATGGTATTGCAGATGACATCTTAGGAATTGGAATTTCTAGGACATTTAACGGACTGGTCTAATTCCAAACTCATCTGTGAGGATCTTGACAGTCTCGTTGAAGTCACCAATGGATATGAATCATAGAATTGATTGGAATCATGGTGCACCCATATACCAGGAGGGATATGTGCAGGTCACATATATTTCAATGTATTTTACACACTACAACTGATCTGATATCGGCTCATAAAAAGGATCAGTTGAACTAAAGTTCACTCGTGATTCTGGAAATAATCTATAGAAGGCGTTAAATCGGATGTGCGACATCTGAATTATTCGCTTATCTATATATTATGGTATTTTGGATGTCCAATGGTTCTGGGAGAACTCAGTGATGCAAAATGGGCATCAGACTTGAAGAACACCAAAGCCATAAGTGGATGTGCATGGTGTGTCTTTGGAAAATCCTCTATAAAAATTTGTGTCACCGATTCGACGTGAATCCGAGTTTATCGCTTGGACAAAGCATGAAGAAAAGTTGAGAAACTTCATGACCTCTTAGAGGATGTCCCTTATTAGAGAAACCGTTTGCGCCGCTTATACACCGTGGAAAACACTGACGACTGTCTAGAAATATCTATCGGAGACATAAAATCGTATGGTTGTTGATCATCATGGGCGTCACTTCCTTGATTACTAATCAAATGATATAGAAGACCCTTTAACTAAAGGGCTACCCGAAGATCAAAAGTTCTGCAGGTCTAGGGGAATTGGCGTAAAACCCAAACAATAAGAACTGATACGGTGGATACCCAACCTTACTGACTGGAGATCCCAGGAATTAGGTTCAATGGGAAAACTAAATCGTAAAAGTTTAGTTGAGCGCTTAGGTGGAAGCAAGAGCACTTTGGATGATGATTTCTGTAAAGAAACATGAGTCCGAACTTGTTCCCGCGATAGACATTAAAGTGCTACATGCATGGTGGGTAGATGGTAAGTTTTAAATACTTTTAATGATCCTCACCAGTTGAGGTTAGGTTTGGTGCCTAACACTTGTGAAGTGGGGTATAACAGAATACCTTGTAGGAGACCACCTATTTAAGTGCGAGGACAGGACACCTCAAATGAATGCACATAGGAATCCAAGTGTGTCCACGACCACAACGGACAGAACAATAAGAATGAAAATGAATAAGGGGAGTTATTGTGTTGGTATCATTGTCTTGGCTTACACTAAATATTGATGGTTCAAGACATCATTGTCACAACCCGACCCCGGGACCGCGACTGGTGCCCTACCTGGGCACCCTTACAGGTATACATCAGAGAAAATCAGCGGAACATACATACAACTCTTAATAAATAAAAAAAAATCAATAAGGAATAACCAACAGGTTAGCCGATAAGGCTACCTCCCTGGATATATAAATACATAACCGAAAGCAGTTACCTCATTTCTTTTACAAACTGACCCACAAGATATGACTACAGACCTCTAAGAGTTTTAACATAACAACTGTGACGGGACAGGGCCCCGCCATACCCCTGAATGTACATAAATCTACAACCTCAGGGAAACCGTACCAAAAGATAAGCCTCCGGAGTAAATGGAGCCTTTTCCCAAAAACTGAACAGAGATCCTAAGAGCAAGGATCACCAACTCGGTACTGAGCACTGCGGCATGAACGCAACCCCGGCGGGTCGCATAACAGGTACCGAGTATGGAATGAAAAATAAGGTACAGTAAACAAATTGTTACACCCCGTATTTACAGGACGTGTTTTAAGAACGTACGTAAGAACTCACAAGTGTTGAGAATTGAGACTTGTAAAAATTTATCGGAATTATGAAATTGTCGAAAAAGGAATATTGTGACGAATGGGAGGGCGACACGTGTCACCCCCCCCCCTTATTATGTCTTGGACGAAAATTTCATGGGCAAAAGGGTCACTTGACCATTGTTTAGATGACCAAGTCTTGCAAGTGGAGAGCTTGACAATGTTGACTTAGTCAATGGGACCAAAGTCTTGATATTTAAAAGAGTTTCATCCTAACCACACATATGTGCAACTATTGACCCTCCATTGAACTATATAGTAGTACTAGTAGCAAGAGGGAGTTCAACACTTAGAGAAATTACACAAATTTGAAGAACACCCCTAGCGAGCTCTCTTCACCAACAAGAAATAAGAAAATCTTTGTTCCTTGTTATTTTAGCTCCCATTTTAAACCAAGGTTCATGAGTGTTATGTAAGTGTATCTCAATAGAAAAATCTTGGAAAAAGATGGTTTACTGTTAGTCGAAAACGAAACCTAATGGTCTTTCTAGGTTTTGATCAAGTTTGAAGGAAAGTTGTTGGTGTGGTTCTAAGGGTCTCAACAAGCGGATTGAAGTGTCTTCAAGAGGCTCTAAGTTGCTAAGGAGCCACTTCGGATTTGGAAGTTAGTTGAGATTCGCTGAGGTATAATTTTGCTCTTTAAGTGTTACAAGATTATGTATTGTTAGCCTTACATTTTACTAGCATGAAGCATATGTGTTGAAGTTTTATAAGTGTTATGAATTGTTGTAGCCTAAGAACCGAATTGACACATTAGCCATTTGAAGTTGGATTTCAAGTCGTCGAGTTAGAAATCGCCGACGTTACCTACTTAGAGATTATGGATTGTTATAATCAAATGCGACTTGATATCATGTTATGCTACCAATTTGGATTGAAATGGAAATTTGATAAGAATTGCTATGGTTGAACTCAAGGTGGCGAATTTGGACTTTTAGTTGGTTATTCATTCAGATTGAACTACTTTCTAAATTGTGAGCCAATTGGGGCTGTTTAGTTATTCATTTGCATTGGAATACCTTTTATATTGTTGTGAGCCAATTGAGGCTGTTTGGTTATTGTATTCGGCCTTGAAAAAGGTGGCAAAGTTAGTAAAACAAAGGAGGTGTCGTCCGATTTTCCGTGAATTTAGCGACTTAGCACCTAGAATATTCTACGATGAAGTAAGAGGTTAATGGACGATGGTGACCATTATAGGTTGATGTACTAAGTATAGCGATCCTACATGGAGAATGGAATAGCCAAGGTGGAAGTACTTTGAGCTTTTTGCTACTTGTAGATAATCGTCGCGAGGTATGTGAACCTCTTCCTTCTTTTGACATGATTCTATGTATGGAATATACATGTAGTACTATTTCATGATTCATTCTACTCTTAGAAGTTAAGAGGTATGTATGTCGATTTACTCACGAAAGGTTATGTATGTTATCCCAAGTTCTTACCAAGTCTTACGGGGATGTTGGTAAGAGTCGTTAGAGGTATTTTGGAGCCAAGTTGACTTGGCTAATTTACTACACTAATAAGAATAAGTATCGAACAAGCCATTGCAGCGTTAATAAAGGAAAATGTAATGACAATTAATCGTGTTAAAACAAGTAGAATTCTCCATCCGCATGTAAGCTAAGATAAGACAAAATTGTATTACATTTTCTAGATCATGGCTACTGATTAAGATAGTTATAAATAAGTATAACTTATTCACAACGCACTAAGTATTTGTTACTTAATTTATAAGAATTTACGATGAAGTTTTAAGACTATGGACCTCAAATTGTTAAAAGGTTATGGACTTTATTTTTCAAGTTATGAGACTTGATTCTTAAAGGGAGAAATGAATTGATTTAAAAGTATAGAATACTTGATTTGGAAAGTATTGTTTTCTGCCATTCTAAGTTAAGAAACTGGTTTTCCTAAAAGTTAAGAGACTTGAAGTATTTTGAAAGCTATGTGATTTGAATTGAAGTATAAGTTTCTTGGTTATCAAATGAATGAATTCGCCTAAGAAATAAAGAGTTATAACGGCTTTATGGGAAGTTGGTTATAACAACTTTATGGAAGATTTAAAAGAATGGTTTTCTTCAAGATTGTAAGCAAAGTAATGATTTGAAATAAAGCATGGCAAAATTGTTTTAAAGGTACCAATTGCTTAAGGGTTTAAAGAAAGAAGTCACTTGATTTGTAGCCTATAATTGTATTTCTAAAAGTATCGTGACTTGTCGTGAAAAGTAGATATGACTTGATACTACTGCTATTAGTATCTTGGAAGTTTTGTTTGAAAGAGAATCATTTTAAAGGAGTAGAGGCACGAGTACGTCAAGTTAAATTCTGATTTTATAATGACATGTTAGTGCCTTAAGTAAACAAAAACGAGTGTATATGAACAAGCTAATAAGTTGTTAGGGATTTCTTAACTTGCTTATATTATGTATGATGTTCAGAAGGCTTATGTTATGTATGATAAGCTCAGAGTGCTTATGTTATGTATGATGGCCGTTGAGTTAGGGTAAGAGATAAACGAGGCAAGCCCCAAGACGTTATACCACCTTCTCCGGTAAGAGTATGTGAGGGTAAATCCTCAAGACGCCACCACCGCTTTATGTGTTATTTGACGACCTACGAGATAGGGTAAGAGATAAACGGCGGGCAAGCCCCAAGACGTTATACCACCTTCTCCGGTAAGAGATAAACGGCGGCAAGCCCCAAGACGTTATACCCCGCTTACCACCTTCTCCAGGTAAGAGATAAACGGCGGCAAGCCCCGCACGTTATACCACCTGCTTTGATTGATTTTATGGCGTGAGACCCATGGTTATGTTTTACACTTTTAGTCCGCCGATGACGGGGATTCCACGCATGCTTTGATATCGCGTGATCGATCGCGCCCCATTGGGGCCGGTAAGATATGTGTCCCTCCGTAGGGCCTGACTATGTTATGAAAGATAAGTGTTAGATAGAAATGAACTTAATGACTTCTCCTAAGTAAGTACGTAAGATATGGCTATAACTCTTAATGGAATGGAAAAGATATTGATGTGAAATTAAGTTCATGTTGGTAATGACACGCGATCCGTATGTGTTTTTATACTTGTCCTTGTCATTCTTTTGTACGCTTCGATCTATTTATCAGACGTTATTTCTCGCTCCATATTCTGCACTGTTGTAATCGATTCTTCGGGCCGCTTTCATGTCCGCAGTTTAGGTATTACGCTATGGATCCGCGAGCTTAGGATCCCGGTTCAAGATTTCGAGATGGCTCCAATGTTCCGAGTTGTCATGGCTATGTATATTCAGGGTACGCGGGCCTTGTCCCGCCACGTTGGTTATGTTAACACTCTAGAGGTCCTGTAGTCACATATTGTGGTCGCTTTTAAAAGAAAGCGAGGCAATCGCTTATTGTTTTTATATATGTATCGGAAGGTAGCCCTATCGGCTAACCTGTCAGACATTCGATGTTTTATTTATAAGTTTCATGTATGTTCCGCTGATTTTCTCGATGTTTACTCGTAAGGGTGCCTGTGTAGGGCACTGGGCCCCGGTCGGGTCGTGACACAAATCATAACTGTACAAAAGAATGACAGGGGCAAGTATAAAAAGTAAATACCAGATCCTAGCGTGCCATTACAACTCATGAACTTAATCGCACATTATTATCTTTTCCCATTTTTCGATAAGAGTTATAGTCAAATTCTTACGTACATACTTAGGAAAAATCATCAAGTTCATAAACATATAACTTACGTATCTTGCATAACATAATCCGCCCTTTACAGGGACGCCTCATTTGGAGTTCACTTTGATTATCCATACGCGATAACGTAACCCACCATTTCATGACACGCGAATTCATAAAAAGTCTTCCCACGAAGGTATACTGCCCGGCCCATTCTGGAACGCGATAAAGTCATATAAGTGTTACACCCCGTAATCCCAGGACATGTATATAAGAACATACGTATGAAATCAGGACGCTAAAATTTGAGACTTGTAGAATTTATCAGAATTATGGAAATGTCGGGAAACGAAATATTACGACGAATGGGAGGGTGACACGTGTCACCCCCCCTTGGATGGTCTTGGATGAAATAGACCAAGGATAGAATGGTCAATTGACCAAAGCTTAGATGATCAAGTCTTGCAAGCCCAAGCTTGACATAATTGACTAAGTCAATGAGTCACTTGACTTGAGATATTTAAATCTCATTCATCCAAACCCAACAAGTGTTATGATCTTGACCCTCCATTTATTTATATATTCATCCATGTAGCAAGACTTGTCTAAACACTTAGAATTTTTTTAGAGAAACTTGAGCTAGTAGAAGTTCGCTTTACTCTTTAAGAAGAAGAAAATTGCCAGGTTCAATAATCCCAATATTTAAAACCAAGGTTCCTAGAGGTATCAGAAGGTTATCTCAATAGAAATATCCGAAAACCACGTTTTTACGTTAGTCGCAAGGTGAAAACCTAAGGTGTTCTTCAACTTTGTAGTTGGAAATAGAAGAGGAGTTCTTCACAAGCTTCTAAGGGTTGCAAATAGCGGATTGGAACGTCAAGAATTCTACTCATTTTAATCCGCTATTTGCAACCCTTAGAATCTTGTGAAGAACTCCTCTTCTATTTCCAACTACAAAGTTGAAGAACACCTTAGGTTTTCACCTTGCGACTAACGTAAAAACGTGGTTTTTCCGGGATATTTCTATTGAGATATCCTTGTAATACTCCTAGGAACCTTGGGTTTAAGTATTGTGAATTAAGAACAACAAACGAAATTTTTTTCTTTTCTTCAAGAGCTTTAGCCGAGAGCTCTCCTTTATGCACACAAGTTTTCTTGAATTTTTTTCTAAGTGTTAGAACTTGTCTTGCTATATGGGTGTATATATAATAAAATGAAGGGTCTAGATTAAAACACTTGTGTGGTCTTGGATGAAGAAATTAAAATATCAAGGGGTCAACTTGACTAGTTGACTTGGTCAATTTTCTCAAGCTTTGTTCATCCATATTAGACTACTTAACCTTGGTCACAAGACCACTTAATCTTGGTCAATATTCGACCAAGCCTATGTAGGGGGTGACACGTGTCGCCCTCCCATTCGTCACAATATTTCGTTTCCCGACATTTCTAAAATTCTGATAAATTCTACAAGTCTCGAATCTTAAAGTCCTGTTTTCTCTTACGTACGTTCCTATATACATGTCCTGAAATTACGGGGTGTAACAATCATATTCACCGCGCAGTAAGTAAGTCCGATGGTCTTCAACTAAGGAAGGTTCAAAGCGAAAGCTACCTCTCCTGATGAAATATCTTTTCACTGAAATAATGCTGAAAGAATGCACCTTGTATATGCGCCAAAATCTCTTCCAAGAGGGGATTGTTGGAAATTTGACTTTGGTGGGGGTTGTGTCCGCCCATCTTTAATGACTTAAACACCATAGTTTCGTATGTTGGAGGATTTGGTTCTTCACACTTGCATAATCTACTAAGTGAGTAGATGACCGTAGGGCCAAGGATCGTCAAATTTTATTGAGAAATGAAAGAGATATTGGTCCACAAAGTAAGTTGTTCGAGGCATGAAAATATGATGGGAAAATCTACCACATCGGTGGGAAAAGGAAGAATTGTTCATATTATAAGCCTCAAAACTGGATAAGGGTTTGGGACCCCAAGGGGTAACCCATGTGTTTGAAGGAGGGAGGACCTAGGTGTGCATGGGTTCAAGGCTAGGCCCACACGCGCGCCACCACCACCCGCCCAGTCCGGGTCGTGGGTCGCGGGGTTGTATGAATTGATTGAGATGTCAATTGATCCATGTTTTAGCCTATGGTCATATTTCCTATCCTTGATGGAAATCTTAATGGTTTAAAGGTGTTACTACTTGATTTTAGAATCTGTTAGTTAACAAATTTGTTCATGCATAAGTTGGATTTGACTTCCAGGTGTTTTCTTTGGTCTTAAATCATGAGAACTGTTGTTACTATTTGTTTCGATGTAGAAAGAGAAAAAGCATGCAGCTTCTGGAGTATGTAGCATCTTATGTTATTCTATAATAGTCAAAACTTAACAGTATGATAGATTTACTTTAATCACGAATGGGGATGACAAAGTTAGTTTATGGAAACATGACTTGCTTAATCAAACTATTTGGGCGAGTTAATGACCGGTTCATTTATGACCCCCCCATTTATTAATTTAGCTAATTTTGATCCGCCAACTCAACTTATCTAAAAGTTGGGTTAATATATTGATCAATTTTTTTGGTAAGTATTTATTTATCAAATGGAAGTATTTACAGCTCAAAACCAGAAAAAACCAAAACTGATGCACATGGAATGGACATAGTCCCAAACTCATGCGCTCTACAACTAACATCCATACATAGAAAACACCCACAAGGAAATCAAAAGAAGCAAGAAAGCTATATATTTAAGGGTAAAAATTCATCCTCTGAATGTGTTGAACTAGTTTTGGAACTTGACTTGCCTTGAAATAGACTTCCTGTGTTATCACCCTAAGAAGCACTTCATTTGGTCTTTGTTTACTTTTGTTGAGATAGAAATTGGAGTTGGTTAAGTTTATTGCAATCTAGTTGGAAGTTGTTAAAGTAATTAGAGGTTGTTAGAGTTTGTTGGAGTATTGTTAGAGTTAGTTAGTCAGTTCATTTTCTGATTTACACATTGTGTAAATAAGCACATTGTGCATTTTGATGAGATATGAAAACATAGAGAAAAGTTCCCATAATTCCTTTCTTCTTCTCTTTTATTCTCCTCTCTCTTGAACTATTTCTGTCTCATATCACAATAGGAACTAACTGGATTGCACATTCAATCCAGTAAATCTTCAATCCACATGAATTAACATGGTATCAGAGCACATGACATATAGATCGAGGGATTTTCTGTCAAGAAATCGAAGGATTCATGCTGATGCAATCTGAGCCAATTTTTGCTGTAAATCAGTAAGTTGATAGTTGTTTTCTTCTAAATCCGTGTGTCAAAGTAGCTTAATTCATCTTACGGCGATATTATAAAAATAATTTTGAAAGAATCATGGAAGATACAGCACCAATCGCATCCGCGATTGTTGATGAAAGTTCAAGTTCAAGTCTAAACATAGTCGATCATAATCACTCGATGTTTCTAAGTGCATCAGACACATCTAGTGATGTGTAAGTGGAGATACATTTGATTGGGATGGAAAACTATACTCCATGGAGTAGAGCCATGTGATTAAACTTGTTGACGAAAAATAAAATAGGTTTCATCAATGGAACGGTTAAACGAGAAACTTATGGGATCAATCAAGTAAAATAGTGGGATCAATGCAATGTGATGGTGATTTCATGGATTATGAGGAGTGTAAGTAAGAATTTGCTTAGTGGCATATTATATAGAGCAACTGCATCTGCAGTATGAAAGGACTTGAAAGAGAAATTTGATCAAATTAGAGATTGTTAGAGTTCCTGATGGGACTGAATTATGGATATAATTAGGCTAGAAGTCATATTCTCTGATGTCACCTACTCCTAGTGTGAATCAAGCATATGCAATGATTGCACAGGATGAAAGTCAAAAGCTAATTAATGGAAGATATAGATGAACAAGAACATAATTTGCTGAACCTGTAGCTATGTTTGGAAGGTCTAATACTCAGAACAGGCAGGAGAAATCATATGGTCAAAACACATTTTGTGACCACTGCCAGATGAAGGGACATACTAGAGAAACATGATATAAAATGATGTATTGTGATTATTGCAAGAATAAGGGACATGTAAGAGATAGCTGCTATAAAATTATAGGCTATCCTTCTGACTTTAAGGGGAAGAAGAATGTCAATATGGTGGTGGCAGGCTGTCAATCTGAAAAGAGTGATGGTCCACATATGCATCAGGCTAGTCAATTAAATCAGAGATATATGGGAGGATTGAAACATATGTCCCAGGAGCAATTTGATCAGCTCAGTCTCATGCTAAGGTCATGCCCTTCAAATAAGTATGAAAAGGTGCTTGCAGTACTTACTCAACATCAGCATGATACTGGTGTATCTTCCACCAATGCTGCAACACTTCACAACAATGGACCAATGCCAAGAGTGCATATGGCAGGTAATCCTAAATTTAGTAGGAAAGAAGATGCCAATGCTAGTTGGATAGTAGATTCAGGGGCAACAGATCATATGGTAAATGATAAAAATATGATTGAAAGAAATTACTTCAAAGATAATGCAGGTCAGGTACATTTGCCTACTGGTGATACATTCACTATCACACAATGTGAAGTTGCAGACAGAGGAGGTGATCTTGTTAAACATGTGTTGTGTTAAATTTCGCTTTAATCTTCTTTTAGTTTCAAAAATAACTAAGAAGTTAAACTGTAGTGCTAGGTTGTTTTCTGATTTCTTTGTTCTACAGGATCTCCTCACTGGGAAGGTGAAGGATATTGGTAAGATGGTAGATAGGCTTTACAAGCTGGATTCAAGGAGGAATTATTCCGAACAAGCAAATGCACAAATACATTTGGCAACTTCATCTACAAAGGCAAAATTACAAGTAGAACTATGACATATAAGGATGGGGCATGTTCCAATGAGTATGCTCAGGAAGATAGATGATTTTGGAGATAAATCTATTTTCACAATTAGACATTGTGATGTTTGTCCAGTAGCTAGGCAAACTAGAAAGTCATTCATGTTGGTAATAGTAGAACAATCTCTGTTTTTCAGCTATTGCATTTAGATGTTTGGGGACCTTATAAGGTACCCACACATAATGATATGTGGTACTTTCTCACAATTGTGTATGACTATACTATGTGGACTTGGGTGTTTCTAATGCATGTTAAATCTGATATGGCCACTGTACTTAAGAACTTGCTTATAGAAATCAGAACACAATTTGATATGAATGTTAAGTGTGTTAGATTGCATAATGGTGCACTTTAATAATTTTGTTCGTCCTGCTTAGTCAATATGGCATCATACACCAGAGGTTATGTCCATATACTCTACAACAGAATGGGGTAGTGGAAATGAGACATAGACACATCTTAAAAATTGTTAGGGCTATCAAATTCTAAGGGCACTTACCAACAAGGTTTTGGGGAGACTGTGTGGAATCAACACTCTATGTAATTAATAGAATACCTTCTATTGTCATAGAAAATGTGTCACCTTATGAGAAATTATTTAAGAAAGCTCCTTATCTATCAAATACGAGGTTATAGTGCCTATGTTATGCTGCTAATATGGTCAAAAGGGACAAGTTTGATGTAGGGCCATATGGAAGTATTACTTAGGTATGCAGTCAACAAAAGGGGTATAAGTTGTTTAACATGACCACCGGTACTATGTTTGTAAGTAGAGATGTTACATTTTATGAGAACATCTTTCCTTTTGAACATGGCAAGGAAAATCTTACTGATTTAAGGGATTTCTATGATTATCATTCCCATATTTCTGATACATATGGTTGTCCTCATAGACATAAGGAGAATGAATATGTTGTTCATGAAGAAGTAGTTGATCCTGTAAATGTAAGAGAACACAATGATGATATTCGTGAGGAGCACAACGTCGATTATCCATGACGTGGTTTTGCTAGTGATGTTGTTCTGTAAGAAATGGTTGATTCTGGAAATGCAATGGAGCACAGTGATAATGTCCAAGGGTTTGAATCTGAGATACGAAGTGGATGACACTCGTATCGTGGAAACCGTAATATCAAGCGTAACTGTAAGACCTCCCACTTGGATGAAAGATTCTATTCATCCCACAGCAGAAGAAAGGAGTTCCAAATATCCATTATCAAACACCATCAGTTACTATGGATTATCTGCAGCCTATCAAAATGTTATAGTTAATATGTCAAAAGAGTATGAGCCACAATCATACAATGAAGCAACAAAATACAAGAGGTGGATGTAAGATATGAAAGCATAAATTCAGGCTCTAGAAGATAACAAGACCTTGGAGGTGGCTAATCTGCCAAATGATAAAAGAGCCATAGGTTATAAATGGGTTTACAAGATTAAGTATAAAGCCACATGTGAAGTGGAAAGATTCAAAGCAAGATTAGTGGCAAAAGGATACAACCAGAATGAAGGGGTTGATTATCAAGATATATTTTCTATTCTGGTAAACATGGTGACAGTAAGGTCGGTTATTTCTGCTAAAGGGTGGATTATACATCAAATAGATGTTTTCAATGCATTTCTGCAAAGGGGTCTTAAGGAAGAGGTATACATGAGTTTACCACAGGGGCTTTCACATAAGGAAGGAAAAATGTGTAGGTTATTGAAGTCATTGTATGGGTTAAAACAAGCTTCAAGGCAATGGAACATAAAGTTAACCGCGGCTTTAATGAATTCGGATTCACACGTAATCACTTTGATTATTCTCTCGCTCACAAAGAAGGATAAGGATATATATGTGGATGATAACTGGAAATGATGTAGAATTGATCAGAGAGACCAAAGAAATTCTGCAGAAACACTTTTTGATTAAAGACTTAGGAGAGCTGAGGTACTTCTTGGGTTTTGAATTTGCTAGAAACAAGAGTGGGATAGTGATACACCAAAGAAAATACTCACTTGAGCTGATTGCAGATATGAGACTGACACGAGCTAAACTTGTCAGTTCACCAATGGAGTTACATGTGAAGTTAACTACTGCTGAGTATGATCACCATGTAACGGAGGCTGGAGAGGCTAATGGAGACACTAGAAGTGGGATGGCAGATCTTGTGCTGTCAGATCCTGTGCTGACTGACCCTTTCAGTTATCAGAGGCTTATTAGGAGACTGATGTATTTGACCAACACTAGGCCAGATATAACATTTGATGTTCAATGTCTAAGTCAATTTATGCAGAAACTAAAGATATCACATATGGCAGCAGCAGAGAGAGTGGTCAGATATGTGAAGCAAGCACTAGGTCTAGGTATTTTCATGCCTGCAAAAAAGTCTGATATATTGTCTGCCTACTGTGATGTTGACTGGGTTTCATGTCCCAACACTAGAAGATCAGTCACAGGGTATTAGTGTTTTTTGGTTCTTCTCTCATTTCTTGAAAATCCAAGAAGTAGCACAGTGTCTAGAAGTTCAGCAGAAGCTGAGTACATGAGTTTGGCATCAGCTGTAGCAGAAGTGGTCTCGCTCTCTGGATTATTTGTTGAGCTTAATGTCACGACCCAACCTCGGGCCCGCGACTGGTGCCATACCTGGGCACCCCTTACAGGTATACATCAGAGAATAGCAGCGGAACATATAAAACTCATAAATACTTAAACAGTAAATATCAACAGGTTAGCCAATAAGGCCACCTTCCGTAAAATATACATGAACCAGAATAAAATAAACCAGTACATTTCTGTTCTTAAAAACCCAATCCACAATGTGACTACGCACTTAAGAATAACAATTGTGACGGGACAGGGCCCCGCCATACCCCTGAATATACAACAACCGACCATACCAGGGATCTGAACCAGGGATAAGCCTCCGGAGTAATGGAGTTTCCCAACAGCTGAACAATGATCCTAAGAGTGAGGATCAACAACTTGTATACTCTACCTGCGGCATGAACGCAGCCCCCCGAAGGAGGTCAGTACAACATGTACCAAGTATGTGAAACTGAAAGTAGTGTAATGAAATCATAAAGTCTAATATAAAACTGGAGACATATATGATAACTCAAATAACAGTACATTGTGCCTTACTAACAATGAGAGTAAACAAGAGTATACCCATCGCGTAAAAATAGGAGGCTCATGATCAAAGTAGGCCACCCGCAAGTAGTATCATTAAGCAATCCTACTCCGGGACTATTTCACCCGCAAAGGTCGTATGGACCCGCATAGGTAACTTCCTCGCATAGATCAGATCCGCCGCGCATAGTCGATAGACCCGCATGAGGTATTCCTCGCATAGGACTGGTCCGCCCCGCATAGGACTATTTCACCCGCAAAAGCCCTTACGGACTCGCATGAGGTATTCCTCGCATCATGGGTAACAAATCCACGAAATATGCAAATGCCACAAACCCGGGGAATAACCCCGTAATGAACAATATATCACTAGCACAACCGGCTATCATACATAACATAAGCACTACCGGATTATCATACATAACATAAGCACTACCAGCTTATCATACATAACATAAGCACTGCCGGCTTATCGTATATAACATAAGGAAGTTAAGAAATCCCCATAACTTCTTATTAGTCGTATACATATAAACTCTCATTTTAGTTTACTTAAGGCACTAACATGTCATTATAAAATCTGGGAATTTAACCCAAAGTACTACGTACTTCTATTCTTTTAAAATGACTCTTTTTCATGTAAAACTTCCAAGATACTAATAATCGTAGTATCAAGTCATATCTACTTTTCAAGACAAGTCACAATACCTTTTAAAAATACATTTAGGCTTCTAAATCAAGTGACTCCCTTCTTTTAAAACCTTAAGCAATTGATGCCTTCAAATCAATTTGCCTTTCATTATTTCAAGTCATTTATCATACTTACATTACTTAGAATAAACCACTCTTTTTAACTTTCTATAAATCTATTATAACCAACTTCCCATAAAGTCGTTATATTAACTTTATACTTTAGGCAATTACATTCTTCCATATATCCAAGGGACTTATACTTTTAAAACGAAACAAGTATCATATACTTTTAAAATACTTCAAGTCACTTAACTTTAGTAATCAAGTTTCTTAACTTTTAGAAACTAAGATATCCTTAATATTTAAACAAGTGAGTTAATTCCCTAACTCAACCAACTTGGACATTCTTAAAAAATAAGCCAAGGATATCAAATGGACTAGATTGTCAAAATCTCGTACGTCTACCGTACTATAGGTTTACAACTATTCATGCTCAAGAGATAAGAAAGTTCCACATACCTCTTCGGTTCAATCCACTTGCTAAGTACAATACGTCGTACGTAGTATGTCAACCTATAATGACCGTAATACATCTATTAACTTCTAGCTTCAAACGTAGAATATTCTAAGTGCAAAGTCACTAAATTCTACGGAAAATCGGACATCACTTCCTTTGTTTCTACATACTTTTCCACCTTTTTCAAGGTCCGAAAATCAATAACCAAACGCCACATTTAAGGCCCAACAATTCAACAATACAAAGGGGATTACACGCCTTAACAGGACGTGTAAAATTCTGCCCCACAATTGATATCAAACTAGTCCAACATACAATGTTACATTCGGCAATTTGAGGGGCAACAATACATAGTCTTTTCCAATTTCTTTTCAATCCAAGTTGTTTAGTATAACATGTTATAAAGCCGCAATCGATTATAACAACTATAATCTTCAAGTAGATAACATGCGACGATTCTAGTTAGCGACCAAATTGTATTTCAATTTCAAATGACTAATCAATGTCATTTAGGATTTTAGGCTTCCAATATCCATAAAACTTATCAATCTTTAATACATATACTTCATGCTAGTTAAATTGTAAGGCTACAACAATATGTAATCTTATACACTTAAGAGAACAAAATTGTTACCTTAGTGAGCCTTAATCCACTTCAAGATCCGAAGTCGCTCCCTAGAAACTTAGAGCCTCTCGACACTCCAACCGCCACTTCAAGCCCTTAGAAGATCACAAACAACTTTCCTTTACTTTCCAATCCAAACCTAGGAAAGTGACTTAGGTTTTCACCTCATGACTAATACAAAAACGATACTTTTCCGGGATCTTTCTATTGAGATACCCTTACAATACTCTTAGGAACCTTGGTTTAAAGTGTGGATATTATTGAACAACAAACAAAAAAATTTCTTGTTTCAACCATGGTGAACCCGAGAGTTATGCAACAAGAACAAGAGTTCTTCCAATTATTTTCTAAGTGTTAAGCCTTGTCTTGCACTAAGGATGATTATATAACCAAATGGAGGGTCTAGATTACAACATTTGGGTGGTTTGGATGAGTTTCACAAGGATCAAGCCAAGTGGCTCTTGACTAAGTCAACAATATCAAGCTCTTAACTTTAGCAAGACTTGGTCATCTCATTAATGGTCAAATGACCATTTTATCCATGCCCAATTTGTTCCAAGACCAACTAGGGGTGACACGTGTCGCCCTCCCATTCGTCGCAATATTTCATTTTCCGACAATTCCGATAAATTTTTACTAGTCTCAAATCTTAACATTTCTGAGTTCTTACGTACGTTCTTATAAACATGTCCTGCAATTTACGGGGTGTAACACTTAACATCTGCTTTGCGACCTATTCCAAAGATATATTGTGACAACAAACCAGCCATACAAATTGCTGAGAATCCAGTTTTTTATGAGCGTACAAATCACATAGAGAACGACTGTCATTTTATCCGAGAAAAGGTGCAACAAGGCTTGATATTATTATTACTAATGAACAACATGCAGATATCATGACCAAAAGTCTAGTGTCATGACAACACTCTTATTCAGCATCCAAGCTAGGTGTGAAAAACTTATTTTTAGCACCTAGCTCATGGTAGGATGTTGAGGTAGAAGTTGGAGTTGGTTAAGTTTGTTTGCAAAGTTGGAAGTTGTTAAAGTAGTTAGAGGTTGTTAGAGTTTGTTGGAGTATTGTTAGAGTTAGTTAGTCACTTCATTTTCTGATTTACACATTGTGTAAATAAGCACATTGTGTATTTTGATGAGATATGAAAACATAGAGAAAAGTTCCCACAATTCATTTCTTCTACTATTTTCTTCTCATCTCTCTTGAACCATATCTGCCTCAAATCACATCGGAACCAACTGGATTGCACATGCAATCCAGTAAATCTTCAATATACATGAATTAACAATTTTGTAAAACTCTAGCATTTCGTTCCTGCCAAATATAATATAATGCAGTAGCCAAAATGATTCTATATACTCCAGCACCTGCACTCCTCCCTCCAAAGAAATGAATTGCCCATTGCACCTCATCATTCAATCATAGAGATGATATTTTTATCCCTTGCCAAACTAAAAGCCTTTCCCATATCTGACTTGTTGTGGAGCATTTGAAGAAGATGTGAGAAACACTTTCCTCCTGCGCACACGTTGGACATAGCAAGTTGGTCTCAACACCCCATTTTGAGACCCTATCCCTTGTTGTTAATCTGCCATATATAGTCAATCTCAATATGAAGATCCCGTTCGGGGAACCATGATCAAATTGACCTATCAGAAATCTTATCAAAATATTCTGAAGAAGTTTTGTCACGACCCGACCCCGGGCCTGCGACTGGTGCCCTACCTGGGCACCCCTTTCGGTATACATCAGAGAATAGCAGCGGAACATACACAATAGATAAAATGCTTAAACATAAAAATAACCACAGGCTAGCCGATAAGGCCACCTTCCGTAAAATATACGTAATAGAACAGTACACCTTTTTTTTTCTTTACAACCCAATCCACAAATGTGACTACAGACCTCTAAGAATATCAACTCTGGCGGGACAGGGCCCCGCCATACCCCTGAATGTACAACGACCGACAATACCAGGGATAAGCCTCCGGAATAAAGGAGCTTCTCAACAGCTGAACAGTGATCCTAAGAGCGAGGATCAGCAACCTGTACTCTACCTGCGGCATGAACGCAGCCCCCCGAAGGAGGTCAGTACAACATGTACCAAATATGTGGAAATCAGCATGAATGAAATCATAAGTCTAAAATAAAACTGAGATGTATGATAACTCAATTAACAATTACACGGGCCTTACTAATGAGAGTAAATAGTAGTATACTTACAATATAAAATAGGAAGCTCACGATCAAAGCGGGACCACCCGCCCGCAAAGATCATTAAGCAATCCTACACTGGGATTATTTCACCGCATAGGTCGCGTGGACCCGCGTGAGGTATTCCTCGCATGGGACTATTTCACCCGCATAAGCCCTTACGGACTCGCGTAGGTATTCCTCGCGTAGGTCAGATCCGCCGCGTGGGACTATTTCACCCGCATAAGCCACATCGGACTCGCATGAGGTATTCCTCGCGACGTGGGTAGCAAATCCACGGAATATGCAATGCCACAAACCCGGGAATGACCTAAATGAATAATATACCACTAGCACAAAACCAGCTATCATACATAACATAAGCACTACCGCTTATCACACAATATATAAGCAAGTTAAGAATCCCTAACTTCTTATTATTCTTGTTCACATACTCTCATTTTAGTTTACTTAAGGCACTAACATGTCTTTTATAAAGATCCGGGAATTTAACCCAAGTACTACATACTTCTACTCTTTAAAACAAATGACTCTTTTTAGTATAACACTTCCAAGATACTATTAACCATAGTATCAAGTCGCAATTACGTTTCAAGACAAGTCACAATACCTTTAGAAATAAAGTTAGGTTTCTAAATCAAGTGACTCATTTTCTTATAAAACCCTAGGCATTTGATGCCTTAAAATCAAATTGCCTTTCATTAAAACAAGTCATTTATCATACTTAAATTACTTAGAGTAAACCACTCTTTTTAACTTTCCATAAAGCTATTATAACCAACTTCTCATAAAGTCGTTATACTAGCTTTATACATTAGCAACTTACATACTTCTTTATAACCAAGAGACTTAAACTTTCCAACAAAACAAGTATCAATAATACTTTCAACATACTTAAAGTCTCTTAACTTTTGAAAGCCAAGATATCCTTAATATTTAACAAGTGAGTTAATTCCCTAACTCAATCAACTTGGACATTCTTAAAATAAGCCAAGGATATCCAATGGACCTAGATTGTCAAAATCTTGTACGTCTACCGTACTATACATTTACAACCTATTCATGCTCAAGAGATAAGAAAGTTCCACATACCTCTTCGGTTTAATCCACTTGCTAAGTCCAATTCGCCGTACGTAGTATGTCAACCTATAATGACCATAGTACGTCTATTAATGCCTTACTTCAAACGTAGAACATTATAAGTGTAAAGTCTCTAAATTCTACGGAAAATCTGACAAAGACCTCCTTTGTTTCTACTTACTTTGCCACCTTTTCAAGGACGAATACAATAACCAAACACGCCACATTTAAGGCCCAATCAATGAAATCAACAATAGGGGATTACACGCCTACTAGACGTGTAAAATTCCGCCCCACAAACGATATCAAACTAATACAACTACTAGGCCAATTCGGCAAACTTGAAGTACTATAACATCAATTCTAATCCAATTTCCATTTCAATCCAAGTTGTTAGCATAACATGATATCAAGTCGCAATCGATTATACTACTATAATCTTCAAGTAAGTAACATGCGACGATTCTAATTAATGACCAAAATTGTATTTCAATTTCAAAAGGCTAAACATGTCATTTCGGTTTTGAGCTCCTAAAATTCCATAACACTTATCAAACTTCATAACACATATCACATGATCATTTCTAACTTATAATAACATGGAATCTTCAATTACAAAAGTAAGACGAAGATTATACCTCATTTAGCCCAAATATGATCCAAGACTACAAGTCGATCCTTAGCAACTTTAGCTCCTCTTTTTGACGTTCCAATCCACTCCAAGCAACCCTTAGAAGCTTATGAAGAACTTCTCTTCAAGTTCCAACTCCAAAGTTGAAGAACTCCCTAGGTTTTCGCCTTGCGACTAATACGAAAACACCATTTTTCCGGGATTTTTCTATTGAGATACACTTACAATACCCTTAGGTACCTTGGTTTAAAGTGGGGAGATTATTGGACAACAATTGAAAAATTTTGTCTTGCAAAGGAGGGCAAACCCGAGAGCTCCTCTCAAGAACACAAAATTTTCTCTAAATTTTTCTAAGTGTAGAAGTCATCTTGCACTAGTAGGATGAATATATAACCAAATGGAGGGTTAAGATTAGAACACTTGTGTGGTTTGGATGCATTTCACAAGGATCAAGCCAAGTGACATTTGACTTAGTCAACAATGTCAAGTTATTTGTCTTGCAAGACTTGGTCATTTAAATTATGGTCAAATGACCATCCTAACCATGTATTTTCGTCCAAGACCAAGTAAGGGGGGGTGACACGTGTCGCCCTCCCGTTCGTCGCAATATTTCATTTTCCGACATTTCCATAATTCGATAAATTCTTACTGCCTCGAATCTTAACATTTGAGTTCTTACGTGCGTTCTTAGAAACATATCCTAAATTAGGGTGTAACATTCTTCCTCTTAGAAATATTCGCCCCGAATGTTCTTTCGAGTCAATCTTATAAGTAGCGACATAGTCCGCTTACAACCCCAGCATACCAATAATGCCACACGTGGCCACATAAGAATACTTATACCAGAACTGCCAACTGAACTCCAAGTGTCGACGCGTCGGTTATCTGCAAAGCTTCACGACTCGAAGCTTACTCATCGATCTTTCTGGATAAGCTTCGCTTATCCATGACCCGAATCGATGCAGGTCAACTAATCGTACCTCGCCCACGCCGAACCAACCAATCGACGACCTACACTTTCTTGCATACAAGGCCTCATACAGGCCATCCGAATCTGGAAGGGTATGCGGTATCGCACGTAACTCAACAAGTGGCAAATAATCCTTTCACCGACTCTCAAATCAATAACATCGCCTCGCAACCTATCCTCGCGCCCGGATGGTATGCTCTGCTGTCCGTCGTCGATGCGAGGTGTAATGCAACACGAGACTCACCGTGTCCCTAATCCCTTCTGGGGAAAAAACCTCCAGAAGTTATCCGTAACCGAGCTCATCTGTCTGTCATTATAAACGTAGGAACCCCGTGCAGTCTCATAATCTCTCTTCTATACAAGCTAGCATAATCCTCAGCCGAGTAAGTGGTCCTAACCGGAAGAACACGGCTGGTTTCACCAGCCTATTTACCATGACCCCCATGGAGTCGCACTTCCTCCGAGTACGATGCCACCCTGTAACAAAATCCATATTAATTACCTTTCATAACTAAGTCGGGATCTAAATCGCTTGCAATAGCCTACTGGGCTTCTGGTGCTTAACCATGACCTGCTACTAACTCGGACACTAAGCAGTAAACCCCGCTATGTCCCTTTCCCAGTCATCTTACCCATACATACATCTGAGGTCACGACACAACTTAGTCGGCCCCGAACAATTAGAGCAATAAGCACTGCGTGCCTCCCAAACTCGTTGACTAGTCTGCGCAGCACGGTACACGCACTTATCCTCATCTCACAAAGACCCCATCCGGTGCTACTCCAACAGGCTCTTCTCTTCTCGGAGATCCGTATCTCGATACCGTATCATAACTAGATCCTCATATTGTCGCCTCTTTACCTCCTCAACGACGGAAGACTCAGTAACCTCTCGGAACTAACCTTCATTAACCTTGGAAACAAAATAATCGAACCCCCTCGGCTCGGGAGCTGATGAATCTTACGGACCACGTCCTGTCTATCTGGCTGCCCATCTGGCAGACTACCCTTAGATCCACGACAAGGAGTATCAGAATCGCCTTGGCTTTCCCGGATGGTATAGGATATCAAATCACAATCCTTGAGTAACTCTAACCACCATTTGCGCAAATTCTACCGCCTCGACCGCATATATACTGCAGGCTTTTGTGGTCTGCACTAAATATCCACATGAAGTCTATATATACGCTATGCCCCCAAATCTTCAAGGCATGTTTAACGCCACTCTAAATCGTGAGTGGCGTAATTTCCTTTCCTGCTTCCCTAACTACCGGGAAAACATAGGCTCTATCCTGATCGGGTTGCGTCAGCACACAACCTAGCCCAACACCCAACGTGCTATCATAATAACCTAACCCTCTAGTTTTCAGGAGGAGTTAGAACTGTAGTCGAGTCAACTTATCTTTCAATAACTGGAAGCCTTTCTCATTCCTGTGAAATATTCGGGTATCCTTAATCTCACCTATGGTTCCTGTTTCCCTTTCTCTGTTGCAACCTAACTTGGTCACTAAACTTAGATTTGATTCCTTTGCTTGCCTTCTGGCTAAGACTTCCTGTCAATCAAAATTTAGTGGGGGGAGGTTTTCCTTGATCTCGTCAAGTAGTAACCCGATGCTACCACCTTTCCTCAAGGTGTTCTTACTGCCCATTATTTACTAATGGTCTTACACTAGTCTGGGGTCATCATATCTCGTGCAACATACATAACAATAGTCGTATTCTCTTTTATCAATATGGTCAGAACCTTACCTTAGGCTTACTATTAGCAAAAGTATTTCTATCTCGATTCGTAATCGTACAGTTTCATACATGCGTACAACCTGCATTTATATCTTTATGATATTCCCCTGACCAATTCGTACGTCGTTCTTAATTTCCCCGACACAACACTTTCCCACGGTTATCCACAATTGTAACCTATGGCATGACGATCACGAAAACTTTACTACCTCATAGCCTTCGTCTAACAACATGGGTACACGCAACCCCATAATACGTAAATCTGTCCTTTTACGTAGGGGAGAGAACTTATCTCCCTTACTTAAACTTTCCTTGGAGTCACAACCCTAATCACAGGGTCCTCTCGCGGTCCAGTAAATATCTAATCATCACGCACCTCCTTAAAGTCATGTAGATTTTCAAAACCTACCAAAGATGCCTCACTTTCCATGGCACTCGTGATTTATTTATTCTTGCCTTGTACATTTTTACGAAATTATCAGGAAGGTCGTGGCCTTGACCGCCACTCCAAACCAACTCCAAGTACCTCCAAGGGCACTTAACATGAATTCCTTCAAATTCAATTATTACTTACTTCCTGTGTCAATTTACCTCAAATGAACAAGTCACATGCACTATATAAAAAAACAATGGTGCCAAAGAAGGAAGGATAATTCATCGTTACTACCACTTCTCTTCCTTTCCACTCGATAACCGCATCGAAGCATCAATTAATCTCTCTGTAGTCCACGTTGGCATAACAAGAGGCCAACTAGCCCGCACTCATAATGACCTCGATGTTCGCCATAACAGCTCGTTAGGTCTGCTAGGTCCAACGATCGTATCGTTCGACAATTATTATCTAACCGCCAATACCACCCAACACTCACGGGTGTAGTCACCATGAAAGGTCTCATGGATTCAGCTTCATTTCTTTACACTTGGTTGTTCTCTTTTTTCACCGTCGCATTCTTCCGTATTTCCAAACTTATACTAGAATACGACATAGCCTTCATACCGATTCGGGCCTCTAATCTTTGGAGTTACTATTCTAAACAACATAAGGCGCGCTCTTACAACTCGGTTCCGTGGAATGCGCCCACGAACCCGTAAAATGATTAACTAGACTTAGGCCTTGCACCCGTGACCACGCGTGGCGGGTACTACCAACCGATCCCATTCCATTTCAAGCTACGGGCGACCCTTAATAGGTCTTCAACCCGACTCAAGGCGTCTTAACTCTTACCCTTGGTCTGACTTAACCTTTTACTACCCGAGAAGGCCTTATATATCTAAGGTCTCGGTGGTTATCAACATTCCTAGGCTCATAATTTCCATGCTCCAAGCCTAACTTATCAGTCCCCCCCGTAAACGGGTACAAAAACTTCTCAATAAACTATAATCGTGTTGTCTTGTCCACAACAACCATACTTACTACATACGGATCTCGCCCGTACCATTCTCTTACTCATACCACGTAGCTTAACCTATTAACGCAGTCTTCCCTTAAGTCCCTTAATTATAACCTCTTAAGGGTCCATTACATTCTCACACAACTCATCATCACCTAATTATCTCAAATTAGCACGTAAAACTTTGATGAGAGTTCCTTAACTGTTCATACCTTCCCGGTATTTTTAGTCCTTACCAAGTCCTGGTAATCTAACATCATTCTAGGCAACACGCTCGACCTTCATACATAAATCAGATAGTTGTATGTCACAATACCAACTATACTACAAACATTACCAACCCGGATACGCAATCCACATAATCTTTCTCGTCATCACGCTTTTCTCAGAAAGCAACATAACCTGTTAGGGAGAGACGACCCTAACCACACAGCTCTATCGCATGATCTTAGAGTGAGAAGAATGGAAACTAATCCTAAATGTCCTGCAGCCTCCTGATTATAGATGTGGTGCACAACACACTGATAATCAAGACTCTACTAGACACGGTCTGTAGACACTTTCCGAGGACTAACTGCTCTGATACCACTTTTGTCACGACCCGTCCCCGGGCCCGCGACTGGTGCCCTACCTGGGCACCCCTTTCGGTAAACATCTGAGAATAGCAGCGGAACATCCACAACAGATAAAATGCGTAAACATAAATATAACCCCAGGCTAGCCGATAGGGCCACCTTCCGTAAATTATACGTAATAGAAAGACACCTTTTTTTTCTTTACAACCCAATCCACAAACGTGACTACGCACTTAAGAATATCAACTCAAGGGACAGGGCCCGCCATACCCCGAATGTACAACGACCGACAATACCGTGGATACGCCTCGGAATAAAGGAGTTTCTCAACGGTGAACAAAGGATCCTAAGAGCGAGGATCAACAACTCATACTCACTGCGGCGTAACGCAGCCCCAAGGAGGTCGAACAACATGTACCAAATATGTAAAAAGTACCAGAATGAAATCATAAGTCTAAAATAAATCGAGATGGTATGATAACTCAATTAACGACACGATTGCCATACTAACAATGAGAGTAAATAGTAGTATACTTACAATATAAAATAGGAAGCTCACGATCAAAGCAGACCACCCGCAAAGATCATTAAGCGATCCTACACTGGGACTATTTCACCGCGTAGGTCGCGTGGACCCGCATGAGGTATTCTCGCGTGGGACTATTTCACCCGTATAAGCCCTTACGACTCGCACGAGGTATTCCTCGCATAGGTTGTATCCGCCGCGTGGGACTATTTCACCCGCATAAGCCTCATGACTCGCGTGAGGTATTCTCGCATCGTGGGTAGCAAATCCACGGAATATGCAAATGCCACAAACCCGGGGAATGACCCCGAAATGAATAATATACCACTAGCACAAAACCAGCTATCATACATAACATAAGCACTACCGGCTTATCACACAATATATAAGCAAGTTAAGAATCCCCTAACTTCTTATTATTCTTGTTCACATACACTCTCATTTTAGTTTACTTAAGGCACTAACATGTCTTTTATAAAGATCCGGGAATTTAACCCAAGTACTACATACTTCTACTCTTTAAAACAAATGACTCTTTTTAGTATAACACTTCCAAGATACTATTAACCATAGTATCAAGTCGCAATTACATTTCAAGACAAGTCACAATACCTTTAGAAATAAAGTTAGGTTTCTAAATCAAGTGACTCCTTTTCTTATAAAACCCTAGGCATTTGATGCCTTAAAATCAAATTTCCTTTCATTAAAACAAGTAATTTATCATACTTAAATTACTTAGAGTAAACCACTATTTTTAACTTTCCATAAAGCTATTATAACCAACTTCCCATAAAGCCATTATACTAGCTTTATACATTAGCAACTTACATACTTCTTTATAACCAAGAGACTTAAACTTTCCAACAAAACAAGTATCAATAATACTTTCAACATACTTAAAGTCTCTTAACTTTTGAAAGCCAAGATATCCTTAATATTTAACAAGTGAGTTAATTCCCTAACTCAATCAGCTTGGACATTCTTAAAATAACCCAAGGATATCCAATGGACCTAGATTGTCAAAATCTTGTACGTCTACCGTACTATACATTTACAACCTATTCATGCTCAAGAGATAAGAAAGTTCCACATACCTCTTCGGTTTAATCCACTTGCTAAGTCCAATTCTCCGTACGTAGTATGTCAACCTATAATGACCATAGTACGTCTATTAATGCCTTACTTCAAATGTAGAACATTATAAGTGTAAAGTCTCTAAATTCTACGAAAAATCGGACAACACCTCCTTTGTTTCTACTTACTTTGCCACCTTTTTCAAGGCCGAATACAATAACCAAACACTCCACATTTAAGGCCCAATCAATGAAATCAACAATAGGGGATTACACGCCTACTAGACGTGTAAAATTCCACCCCACAAACGATATCAAACTAATACAACTACTAGGCCAATTCGGCAAACTTCAAGACTATAACATCAATTCTAATCCAATTTCCATTTCAATCCAAGTTGTTAGCATAACATGATATCAAGTCGCAATCGATTATACTACTATAATCTTCAAGTAAGTAACATGCGATTCTAATTAACGACCAAAATTGTATTTCAATTTCAAAAGGCTAAACATGTCATTTCGGTTTTGAGCTCCTAAAATTCCATAACACTTATCAAACTTCATAACACATATCACATGATCATTTCTAACTTATAATAACATGGAATCTTCAATTACAAAAGTAAGACGAGGATTATACCTCATTTAGCCCAAATATGATTCAAGACTACAAGTCGATCCTTAGCAACTTTAGCTCCTCTTTTGACGCTCCAATCCACTCCAAGCAACCCTTGAAGCTTATGAAGAACTTCTCTTCAAGTTCCAACTCCAAAGTTGAAGAACTCCCTAGGTTTTCGCCATGCGACTAATACGAAACACCATTTTTCCGGATTTTTCTATTGAGATACACTTACAATACCCTTAGGTACCTTGGTTTAAAGTGGGGAGATTATTGGACAACAATTGAAAATTTTTGTCTTGCAAAGGAGGGCAAACCCGAGAGCTCCTCTCAAGAACACAAAATTTTCTCTAAATTTTTCTAAGTGTAGAAGTCATCTTGCACTAGTAGGATGAATATATAACCAAATGGAGGGTTAAGATTAGAACACTAGTGTGGTTTGGATGCATTTCACAAGGATCAAGCCAAGTGGCATTTGACTTAGTCAACAATGTCAAGCTATTTGTCTTGCAAGACTTGGTCATTTAAATTATGGTCAAATGACCATCCTAACCATGTATTTTCGTCCAAGACCAAGTAAGGGGGGGTGACACATGTCGCCCTCCTGTTCGTCGCAATATTTCATTTTCCGACATTTCCATAATTCCGATAAATTCTTACTCGTCTCGAATTTTAACATTTGAGTTCTTACGTACGTTCTTAGAAACATATCCTGAAATTCCGGGGTGTAACAAGTTTTGTTTTGTTTGATATGTAATTTATAGCTATAACAAATGTAAAATGTTATTAGGTAATTAAATAGATTAAAATTTGGTAAAGGTCGGAGAGTTGGCTATGATCCATTATCATACCCATTTTGATCCAGCCTATTTCAGTTCAAGGGTGTTGGTGTTTAAGTTAAAGTCTTCAATCCATCGGTCTTCAAGTTGAAGTCTTCAATCCATCGGTCTTCAAGTTGTAGTCTTCAATCCATCGGTTTTCAAGTTATTCAAATATTCAAGTTGAGGCTATCAAATATACCAAGTATTTAAGTTGAGGCCTTCTGATTTGTCTGTTTTAAGCTGGACAAATTTGGTCCCTTTAAACCATAAGCTGATCTTTTCACGAATTTTCTTTAAAAGAATTTCTAAATTGTAGTCTTAAGGTAGAAAATTTCAGTCTCTTCGCACCTTAAGTTGGTATACCAACAACAACATACCCAGTGAAATCCCACAACATATGGTCTGGGGAGGGTAGAGTGTACGCAAACTTTATATCTACCTTGGTGGGTAGAGCGGTTGTTTCCGAAAGACCCTCGGCTCAAGACAAATCATAAGCACAAGAAAATCAAGTGAGGAAAAATAAGCAGTAATTAACGCAGGTAAATAAGATAAACAAAGCACACTATAGAACATATAGCAACATAAATCAAACGACAAGGACCTATAAAGCAATACTGCGCCTACTAGTATGATAGGCTAAGCAGACCTACAATACTAACACTAACACTACCACATTGTAAGCGTAAGTAGGACTACGCTCAACTACCTACTACCTTAATCCATGTTCTCCGCAACTCCCTATCTAAGGTCATGTCCTCAGTAAGTTGCACCTGTGCGATATCCCGTCTAAACACATCTCCCCAATACTTCTTCGGCCTACCTCTACCCCTCATGAACTCATCCATAGCCAACCTTTCACACATCTATACTGGGGCATTTGTGTCTCTCATCTGCACATGCTCTAACCATCTCAACACCGTTTTCCGCATCTTATACTCCATCGAGGCCACTCTCACTCTGTTCCAGATATTATCATTTCTAATCATATCCCTCCTTGTATGCCGACACATTCATCTCAACATCCTCATCTCCACAACTTTCATCTTTTGTTTGTGTGAAGTCTTGACTGGCAAACACTCCACCTCATACAACAAAGTCGGTCTAACCACCACCCTATAGAACTTGCCTTTATGTTTTGGTGGTACCTTTTTATCACAAGACTCCAGATGCGAGCCTCTATTTTATCCACCCTGCCCCAATATGATGTGTGACATCGTTATCAATATCTCCATTCCCTTAGATAATAGACCCGAGGTACTTGAAGTTTCCTTTCTTTGGAATGACATGAGTACCTAGCCTCACCTTCATGCATATCTCATGATCGCTCCTGTTACTGAACTTACACTCCAAGTATTATGTTTTGGTCCTACTCAGCCTGAACCCTTTAGACTCCAGAGTCTATCTCCAAACCTCCAGCTTAACGTCCACTCCGATGCGAGGCTCATCAATCAGGACTATGTCATCTACGAATAATATACACCATGTCACCTCCCCTTGGATTTTTCACGTCAGGCCATCCATCACCAAGTCAAATAAGAATGGGATAAGAGGTGATCTCTGGTGCATCCCCATCATCACAGGAAAGTGCTCTGAGTCTCTTCCTACTATCTGTACCCTGGTCTTGGCTCCATAAAACATATCCTTGATCGCCCTAGTATACACCAAAATTACACCTCTAACCTCCAAATATCTCCAAAGAACCTCCCTAAGGACTTTGTCATATGCCTTCTCGAGGTCGATGAAAACCATATGTAAATCTCTCTTTCTCTCCCTATACTTCTCCACCAACTTCCTAATAAGATGAATGGCTTTTGTAGTCGAATGCTCCAGCATGAATCCAAATTGGTTCTTGAAAATAGACACACCTCTTCTCACCCTCATCTCCACGACCCTTTCCCAAACTTTCATAGTGTGACTTAGCAGCTTGATACCCCTATAGTTGTTGCAACTCTGGATGTCACCTTTGTTCTTGTACAAAGGAATCATTGTACTCCACATCCATTCTTAGTCCATTCTTGACGTCTTAAAAATGACATTAAACAACTTAGTCATTCACTCCAAATCTACCCTGCTTGCGCTCTTCCAAACTTCAACAGTGATTTCATCAGGCCCGGCCGCTTCTCCACCTCTAGCTTTGCTTCCTTCCTCACTATCTTATATAATTTTCTATTCGTCCACTTCTCTACCTCGTCTTTGCTTTCTACCAATTTTGCATACGCCGCTTTCTTTACTTCCACCTTCTCTTGAACTTTACCATTCCACCACCAGTCCCCTCGATGCCCACCACGGCTACTCCGCGAGACCCCTAGCACTTCTCTAGATACCTATCGAATGCAACTGACCGTTCTTTCCCACATATCAATCGCATCCCCACTACTCCCCCAAACCCCCTTAGCTATCAACCTTTTCACATATTTGTCCTTAAAACGATCTTTAAATTCTCAGTCTTAAGGTGGATAATTTTGTACTTTAAAATATCATCTAGAATGATCCTGAAGGTGTCCAATTCTGAATATTAGATATATTGTAGCTATTTGTGTCTAGTTTTGTGAGAATCAATCGTTTTACGATTCCGACATTCCTACACAAAGATCTAAATATTTTAGTGAAGCCATGCAAATTTGAAACTTTCAGCATGACATAATTTAAAGTCGACTTTAAAAAATTATCTAGTACAATATTGAAGGAGTTTAATTCTTAACTTTGGATATGTTGTAGATCGTGAAGTCTAGTTTCTGCAAATCAAATGGTTCATGAATTCGACTTTTTTATGAGATACGAATTTTCTACCACATCTCAGCTATGATGTGAAAGAGTGACAAAAAACAAAAAACAAAAATAAAAAATAAAAAATAAAAAATAAAAAATAAAAAATAAAAAATAAAAAATAAAAAATAAAAAATAAAAAGGAAGTGAAGAAGATGATTTACTTGTTGGAAAGCCTCCATTTGAAGATGGAAAATCAAGATTAAAGATCTATTTATATTAGAGGTGGAAAATGAAATTTGAGAAAGACAAAATTTTCAAAATAAAAAAGGATGTAGTCTCCTAAATAAAGTAAAACTATATTTCTTCTTCTATAAACACTGGACAAGTAAAAGAAGTAATTTATTCCTAAAAAGAGTTAAATAGCTAAAGTCCTAAATCTATGTGGAATAGGCTGTAGAGTTACTCATTGTATGAAGTGGCTAATCATTTCTGTCAAGGATGATTTTAACTAAATCTTATTTGTTGAATGAAAAATGAGGGTGGACACTATCAGTATACGAACACAAATGTCATTACGCCTCATTTGTTTACCCTTAACTAGATCTGAATCTGAATGATTAAGATGTCTGTCAATTAAGTGCATTTGTATTTGGTGCTAAACTATATTTGTTCATGCAAAATGGATTGTGATTACTCTTATCTGGATATTACTTCAATGGTGGTTAGTAATAGCTACTGAGCTGATTCTTAATGGAATTCATTCACGGTACATTTTATATCATCCTCTTGATATCATTTTCTCTCAAGGTCATAATCACATTGTGACTTCACTGTTAAACAGAGTCCAGCGTCGCGGCCCAAGGCCCATAGCGCTGCGGCCCTTTCTCATGAACAGTGTTCCGGATTATGTATATTTGGTATATATTAGAATTAATCTTGTACCTTAATTACTATTGTAATATTATCATAATTGTATAGTTTGTCTCCTTATAGAATAGGGAATTAGATGTAAAGTAGGAATAAGATTCTCCTATTGTAACTTGTATAAATATGTCTTTCATCAATAAGAATAATCAAGGGGATTAATTCTTTCATGGTATCAGAGTCTAGGTTCTCTTTACCTTGCTTTCGCTCCTCAAAATTCCTCTAAACCTCTCGGATTCCTCCTCAAAACTGAGGCCTTCTCTTCTCGGATTTTCAACCTAACCCGAGCCTCTCTTCTTTCTTCCTCACAAATTCCCTTCTCCGAATCTTCGTGTTTTATTCACCATGACAGATAAAAACACGTTCCATCCTGCCGTCACAGTTTTCTAACATCAAGAGTGTTCTTCTTATTGTTCTTGATCTAGAGAACGTCCAATATGGGACATGGGTGGAATTATTCAAGATTCATACTATGACACATCAAGTTCTTCACCACATCATCCATCCAGCTCTTCCTACGGAGGGTGATACGGCGACTACAACGGTTGTGTCCACCAAAGCAGTCGATCCAAACTTATGGGTCATGCTTGATGCAAAGGTTATACAATGGATTTATGCCACTATCTCCTTGGATATTTTATAGACGAGTATGGAACCCAACTCCACAGATATGGCGGCGTGGAATCGATTGCGTGATAACTTCCAAGATAACAGTCATTCTCGCATTGTTATCCTTGAGCAGAAATTTTCTAAAGTTGCTATGGAAATTTTTCCTAACATTTCTTCTTATTGTCAGCGACTCAAGGACTTGGCGGATCAACTTTGCAATGTGGGTGCACCTATGAGCAATAGTCGTCTTGTTCTTCATATGGTTGCAGGCCTATCAGAGGCCTATAATGGTGTTGCTTCGGTTATTCGTCAGAGTAACCCCCTGCCGAAATTTTATCAGGCCCGATACATGCTTACATTGGAAGAAGCCGGATTGGCTAAGAAGGTGGATATTGGGGCTAGTCATGTAGTCATGACAACTGAGTCCATTTTTTCTCCTTTCGGTTCCACCAACTCGAGTCACAATCGCAATAACAGTGGTGGTAAAAAGGGCTAAAATCAGAAAAACAATGGCAAAATTTGCGGCGGCAACAACGGGGGCAACCGCCGATGACGATGGTTCTGGCCCCACATGGCGGTGGGTCTCGGCACAAGACACCGCGACCCAAAGATTACTGACGCAAGACCGCGATCTCGGCCTCACGCATGCGTCGCGGCCCGGCTTCTTCCTGTGTCGACTCGAGTTCAGACCAGCTTATGGGCAGCCCCAACAGTCCGGTATACTTGGGCCTCGCCCTCCTCATGCCCATCACGCAATGGGACCTACGCAGACCAATATTGAAGCAGCAATGCACATGCTTGGGATGACTCAATCAGATCCGAATTGGTACATGGACACCGGCACCACTACTCACATGACATCTGACCAAGGTACTCTCTCGTCTTATTCCAATTTGAGCAGTAATTGTGGGTAATGGCAATTCAATTCCAATTAAGGGTTATGGTCATAAAACTTTTTCCCCTCCTCATCCATCACTTGTCTTGAAAAATACTCTTCATGCCCCAAAACTAATTAAAATATTGGTGTCAGTCCGTAAATTCACCACTGATAATTGTGTTTCTATTGATTTTGATCCGTTTGGGTTTTATGTGAAAGATTTCAAGACGGGGAGTCTTCTCATGAGGTGTGACAGTAGGGGGATATTTATCCAATTACACCAAGTCTTGGTTCCTCGCGTCTAGTCATGCCTTCCACTTTTGCAGCTCTTGCTCCTTTCGTGTGGCATGCTCGTCTAGGTCATCCATGACCGTCTATTTTGTCTGTCTTAGATAAATAAACCAATTTTTTGTCAGGGTACGCATAATACTCCGAATTGTCAATCTTGTTCCTTAGGAAAATTGTTAAGTTTCCATTTGTCACCTCTACTTCGACTACTTCAATGTCATTTGATATTATTCATAGCGATTTATGGACATCTCCTGTTCTTAGTTCTTTGGGTCATCGTTATTATGTTCTATTTTTGTATGATTATTCTAAATGTTTATGAATGTTGCCACTAGCGAAGAAATCTCAAGTTTTTTCCATCTTCCAGAAATTTAGAGTTTTCATTAAAACCCAATTCAAACGAGAAACCAAGAATATCCAATGTGATAATGACAAAAAATATAACAATGGCTAGTTTCGGGAATTTTGTGCTAAGAATGAAATTAATTTTCATTTTTCTTGTCCTCATACATCTTTACAAAATGGAAAAGCAAACGCAAAATTCGTACCATTAATAATATTATCCGAACTTTCTTGGTTCATGCTTCTGTACCCCCATATTTTTGGCATTATGCTCTCCAAATGGCCACCGATATTCTTAACATTCTTCCTTCCAAAGGTTTGACATATTCACCCCCCCCTTCAAGTTCTATACAATAAAACTCCTTCGTATTCTCATCTTAGAGTTTTTGGATGCTTATGTTATCCACTGTTCCATCCACCACAATCAACAAACTTCAGACACGTTCTACTCCTTGTGTGTTTTTGGGTTATCCGTCAAATCACTGTGGTTATAAATGGTTTGATTTGTCCTCTAAACGAATCATCATTAGTCGTCATGTTATTATTGATGAGTCACAAATCCCATTTTCTAAAGTATAACAACTTATGCCTAGTCGTATGATTTTTTGGATGATGATATCTCCCCCTATATTCTCCGTCATTTTTCAGAGTTGTCCCACAATTCGTCTCCAGCGCCACGCTTCAGGTAGCCGCGGCTGATCATCCAAAGAGTCGGGTGATTTAATCCCATCGTCGTGGCCCTGTGGGATGCTCATGGTGCCAAAATTCCAGAGAGCACTGTTCATCAGGCGCCATGGCCCTAGACCTCGGTGTCGCGGTTCCTTCGATGAAAATTTTCGAAAATTATCATAATTCCCAAAATTCACCCAATACAGCCCAGAGTCATGGTTTAATCACTCGCAGTCAAAGAGGTATTTTTAAACCGAAAAAATATTTTAATTTTAATTATAATTGTTATACCCCGTAGTTCAGGCCGTGCGTATGGGGCCATACGAAAGGAGTTAAGACTTAAGTGGGTTGATGAAAAATCGCGATCGTGGCCTAAGTGCGCGCCGTAAGCGCGCGCCGCGCGGTGATTGTAGGCCGCGCGCCAGAACTGGCCGCGCCGGAAGATCCGGGTGGCAAGATTGTATGGCCGCAGGCCGGCCGCAGCGCGCCGGGTTCTCGCGAGGTTAGTGGAAATTTCTGCACTGTTTTGTTTTAAAAGAGGCCATGGGTGGGTGACAAGTGTCCCACCCCATCTGATTTTGCATGCACTACATATTGACCAAGTCTTGAAGACTTGGTCATCTTCCAAACTCTTCTCTCTCTCTAAGCTAAAAAGCTCTCCCTTCTCTCTAGAAAATCAAGAGAAACTCCAAGCTTAAGGAAAATCTGAAAAGTGTGATAAGAAGGAAAGATAATTGCAAGCTTGTGGAGATTATTGTAGTGGCGTTTTTGGAAAGGAGGCTAGCAAGGTTGTTGGAATAATTTTGGCTAAAGCTCTAAAGGTAACAATTCTCTCTTGTAGCTAGTTATTGATGTTGCATGTGAAGGAAAAGGAACTTGTTATAGTAAATAATGCTCTTAGATTCATTGCATGTAAGAAATGTGGTTTGAATGTGAAAGAAATTGTTAAGAAGATTATGTGAGCATGTTGTAGCCTAAAAACTACCTTAGACTTGTTAAGTTGGTTGTTTTACCTTGTGGGGCAGAATTTTACACATTTAAGTTTAGGTGTGTAATCCCCTTTGAAATGTTGGATTGTTGGGCCTTAAATGTGGCGTTTGGATATTGAATTTGGCCTTGAAAAAGGTGGCAAAGTATGTGGAAACAAAGGAAATGCTGCCCAATTTTCCTTAGGAATTAGTAACTTGAACTTGGAATATTCTACAATGAAATTAGAGGTTAATGAACGTATTATGGTCATTATAGGTTGACATATTACGTGCGGTATTTCGGACTTAGCAAGTGGATTAACCGAAGAGGTATGTGGAACTTTCCTATCTCTTGAGCATGAGTAGTTGTACCTATGTAGTACGGTAGACGTACAAGATTTGATATCTTTCACTTTTTTTAAAGTATATGATACTTGTTTCATTTTAAAAGTATAAGTCCCTTGGATTTAGGGAAAATGTATTTGACTAAGGAATAACGCAAATATAATGACTTTATGGGAAGTTGGTTATATTAGCTTTTGAAGGGTTAACAAAGAAAGGCTTACTCTAAGTAAAACAAGTACGGGTAAATGATTTGAAACTGTAAAAGGTGAGTTGATTGTTAGGCATTGATTGCCTAAGGTTTTAAAGGAAATGAAGTCACTTGATTTAGAAGCCTATTATATTTCTAAAAGGAAATGTGACTTGTCTTGAAAAGAAATCGTAACTTGATACTATGGTTATTAGTATCTTGGAATTTTTCTATAAAAAGAGTTATTTCTTAAAAGGTTGGAAGTATGTGGTACTTGGGTTGAATTCCCGGATTTTCTCTTAAAAGACATGTTGGTGCCTTAGGTATACTAAAATGAGAGGATATATTAATAATGTTAATAAGAAGTTAGGGGATTTCTTAACTTGCTTATGTCATGATAAGCCGGTAGTGTTTATGTTATGTATGATAGGCCGGTAGTGCTTATGTTATGTATGATAGGCCGGTAGTGCTTATGTTATGTATGATAGGCCGGTAGTGCTTATGTTATGTATGATAGGCCGGTAGTGCTTATGTTATGTATGATAGGCCGGTAGTGCTTATGTTATGTTTGATAGTCGGATGAGCTATGTTATATATATATATTATTACGGGGTAAACCCCGGGTTATTACTTATGCCATGGATTTGCTACCCATGATGCGAGTGCGACGCTTGTACTACGCGATCCGGATCACGTGATCCATGCGGGTGAAATAGTCTCGTGAGTGCGGCGATGGTACTCATGCGGGTCCACAGGATCCATGCGGTGAAATAGTCCCACGCGGGTGAAATAGTCCCATGAGGCGGATGACCTCACGCGGGTCCACATGACCTATGCGGGTGAAATAGTCTCGCGAGTAGGATCGCTTAATGATACTACGGAGAGGTACCTGCTTTGATCACGAGCCTCCTATTTTTATGCAAAGAAAGTTTATACTTGTTACTCTCATTGTTAGTAAGGCACAGTCTGAGAAATTGATTTTTATCTAAGACTCCAATTATTTTTTACTTATGATATTATTACAGATTTTCCGCTTACATACTTGCACGTTGTGTATCGACCCTTCCTGGGCTGCGCTCATGCCGCAGTAAGGGTAAGCAGTGGTGGATCCTCATTCTTAGGATCTTTGCTCAGTGTCGAGCTCCATTTCTCTGGAGGCTTGACTTGACTTTTGGTGCAGTTCTCCCGATGTGCAGTTTGTGTACATTCAGGTATGACGGCCCCGTCCCGTCATGGTTGTTACAAACTCTTAGAGGCCAGTAGTCGGTTATAAATTGGGTTGTTAATGATGTAACTGTTCGATTCTGCTTTATTTATGTTACGGAAGGTAGCCATTCTTGGGTTAGCCTATTTTATCTTATATGGTTCTTGTTTGTGAGTTTATTTCGCTGGTTTTCTCTCGATGTTGTATCACAAGGTGCCCGGTAAGGCACGATCACGGATCGAGTCGGTCGTGACAAAAGTGTTATCGAGCGCTTAATCCTCTGAAAGTCTACAGCCGTATCTAGTAGAGTCTTGATTATCGGTGTGTTGTGCACCACATCTATAATCAGCAGCTACATGATATTTAGGATTGGTTTCATTCTTCTCACTCGAGATCGTGCGATAGAGCCGTGTTGTTAGGTCGTCTCTCCCTAACGAAAGTTATGTTGATTGCGCCTACGAGAAAGGCGTGATGACCGGAAGGATTATGTGGATTGCGTATCCGTGTTGGTTGTAATTGTCAGATAGTTGGTATAATGACGTATGACTATACGGATTTATGTATAAAGGGTCATATATGGGTGCCTAGAATGATTTTAGATTACCGTGAATCGTAAGGGCTAATTAGGTACCGGAAGGCATGAAACGGTTTAATAAACTCTCATCAAGGTTTTACGACTAATTTGAGATAATTAGGAGATGATGAATTGTCTGAGAAGGTAATAGACCCTTAAGAAGTTTAATTAAGGGACCTAATGTTAGACTATGGTTGTAAATTAAGCTACGTGGTATGCTTAAGAGGATAGTATGGATGAGATCCGTGTGGGGTAAGTAATGGTTGTTGTGATCAAGACGACACGACTATGGTATTATGAGAAGTTATTGTACCCGTTTATGGGGTGGGATCAGTTAATAGTAGTCCCGCTACGTGAAAGTCACGCAGTACAAGCGAGTCTAATTAATCATTTTACGAGTTCGCACGTATTCCACGGAACCAAGTTGTGAGCGCCGGAAATGGCCTTATATTGTTTAACTTAGTAACTCCAAGATCGAAGGCCGACTTTATTATGGAAGTTATGTACTTAAGCTAGAATAAGTTTGGAAGTACGGAAAAGAGTACGACCGGTAAGAAAGTGAGCAACTAAGTGTGAAAGAAATGGAGCCAGAATCCATGAGAACCTTTAAGAGGTAACTACACCCGTGAGTGTTGGGTGGTAGCTGAGTGGGTAGATAATAATTGTCGGTAACGATACGATCGTTGGACCCTAGCGCACCTAGCGTAGCCGTTATGACGCACGCCGAGGTCACATGAGTACGCTAGTTGGCCTCTTGTTATGCCAACGTGGACTACGTAAGAGAGATTGATTCGTACGGTTTCCTGCAGTTTGCCATCGAGTGGAGAGGAAGAAAAGTGGTAGTAACCAGTGAATTATCCTTCCTTCTTTGGCATCATTGTTTTTAATAAGTCTGTGTGACTTGTTCATTGAGGAAAATTGACGCAGAAAGTAGGTAATACTTGAATTTGAAGGAATTTATGTTAAGTGCCCTCGGGGTACTTCGAGTTGGTTTGGTGTGGCGGTCGTACACGACCTTCCTGATAATTTCAAGGAAATGTGCAAGGCAAGAATAAAATAAGTCTGAAGGCCACAGAAAGTCGAGGGCATCTTTGGTAGGTTTTGAAAATCTGCACGATTTTAAGGCGGTGCGTAATGATTAGATATTTACAGGACCATGAGAGGACCTTGTGATTAGGGTTGTGACTCCAAGGAAAGTTTATTGAAGGGAGATAAGTTCTCTCCCCTACATAAAAGGATAGTCTTACGACATGGGGTTATGTGTACCCATGTCGTTAGGCGAAGGACGGGAGACCGTAAGGTCTTGATCGCCATGCCATAAGTTACGATTTTAGATAACCGTGGGAAAGGTATTGTGTTGGGAAATTAAGAACGACGTTACGAAATGGTTTATGAAGTGTCATAAGGATAAAAATGCAGATAAATGCGACGTATAAAACTGTATGATCATGGATCAAGATAGAAATACTTTTGTTAATAATAAGCATAAGATAACGTCATGACCAGAATGATAAAAGAGAATACGACTATGGTTATGCAAGTTGCACGAGATACAATTACCCCGGACTAGTGTAAGACCATTAGTAAATAATGGGCAGTAAGAACACCTCGAGAGAAGGTGGTAGCATCGGCACTGACAAAAAAAGATAGTAAGAAAATACGGAGGGGTAAGGGACCCCAGGACAACTTGAAATAACTTATAAAGGAAAGACGAGTAGACACTCGAACGATAAGAAATCTTGACAAGTCATTGGATTATATAATACCGTGAATTGAGGTTGAACACCTGACTATAAGCTCTACGAGCTGGGAGAGAATAATAGGATTACTACTTGACGAGATCAAGGAAGTCTCCCTAAATCGTGATTGGCGGGAAGTCTTAGCCACGCGACAAGCAAAGGAATCAGATCTAAGTATAGTAACCAAGTTTGGTTGCAACAGAAAGGGAAACAGGAACCATAATTGAGATTAAGGATGCCCAATATTTCGCAAGTACAAGAAAGGCTTTCGATTATTGGAAGAGAAGTTGACCACGACTACAGCTTCTAACCCTCTCGAGAGACTAGAGGTTAGGGTATTATTGTAACACGTTGGGTGTTGGGCTAGGTTGTGTCGCAACACGATAAGGTTAGAGCTTATGTTTCCGGTGGTTAGGAAGCATGAAAGGAATTACGCTACTCACGATTTAGAGTCGGCGGCGATTAATCGTACTCAAGATTTGGAGGCAATTCCTTATATAGATTTCATGTAGATATTTGTGCAGACCACAAGAGCCTCCAGTATATCTTTAGTCAGAGGGAGCTGAACTTACGGCAGAGACGGTGGTTGGAGTTACTCAAGGATTATGATGTTGATATCCTATACCACCCAGGGAAGGCCAATGTAGTTGCAGATGCCCTTAGTCGCAAATTGATGGGTAGTCTGTCAGGGGTGCAGCCAGGGAAGAAGGGCATGGTCCGCAAGTTACATCAGCTGGCGAGCCTTGGGGTTCGATTGGTTGATTCTGATAGTGATGGAATTCGGGTTCGAGAGGTTGCCGAGTCTTCCATCGTCGAGGAGGTGAAGAGGAGACAGTATGAGGATCCGATTATGGTATGGTATCGAGATACGGCTCTTTGAGAGGAGAAGAGTCTATTTGAGGTAGCACCTGATGGGGTGCTAAGATTTGAGGGCAGGTTGTGTGTTCCCGATGTGACAGACCGCCGATTACAGATTGGGAGGCACGGTGCTCGTTATTCTATTCATCCGGGGTCGACTAAGATGTATCATGACCTCAGATGTGTGTATTGGTGGGATGGCCTGAAGAGGGACGTGGCAGGTTTTGTTGCACAGTGTCCTAATTGTCGTGAGTTAAGGTTGAGCACGTAAGCCGGTGGTCGTTACGCTATTGATATTCCGATGTGGAAATGGGAGGTGATCAATATGGATTTTATTACAGGATTACCTCACACTCAGAGGAAGCATGATTCCATTTGGGTTATCGTCGACAGGCTGACAAAATCAGCCCACTTTATTCCAACGGGCGACTTTTCTACGAGGATTATGCTAGATTGTATATCGTGAGATTGTGAGATCGCACGGAGTTCCTATATCGATTATTTCGCATGCAGGAGCCCGCTTCGGCTAATTTCGAGGTCTTTCGTAAGGATTAGGGGCAGTGAGTCTCAAGACGGCGCTTCATCCTCGTGGACGACGGACGGTAGAGCACTATCCGCACACTGAGGATATTCCGCAGTTTGTGTTATTGATTTCGTGGGTAGCCGAGGATCATTTACCTCTTGTGGAGTTTGCTTATAACAACAACTACCATTCTAGCATTCAGATGACGCCTTATGAGGCCTTATACGGGAGGAAGTGTAGGTCACCGATAGGTTTGTTTGATGTGGGAGAAGTTCAGTTAGTCGGGCCAGACTTGGTACAACAGGCAGTGGATAAGGTACAGCTTATCCAGGAGCGGTTATTGTCAGCTCAGAGTCGACAAAAGTCGTATGCAGATCATCGGCGTCGACACTTGGAGTTTGAGGTAGATGATTGGGTCTTCCTTAAGGTATCACCCATGAAGGGTGTGATGAGATTTGGGAAGAAGGGGAAACTTAGCCCAAGGTACATTGGGCCTTATCAGATTATCCGTAGGGTAGGCAAGGTTGCCTATGAGTTGGATCTGTCGTCCGATATGAAGGCAGACATCCATCTTTCACGATCTATGTTGCGGAATTATGTTGGAGATCCATCTAGAGTGCACCCGATTCGGGATATCCAGATGACGTATGGTTATCGATGAGAGAGTCCCATATGATACTCGATCGTTAGGTTAGGCGACTTGGACGAAGGATGTGGCTTAGCCAAGGTATTGTGGCGGAACGAGAACAGGGAGGAGATGACGTGGGAAGCTGAGGATGACATGATGAAGAAGTATCCTCACTTATTCCCTATACCTCCAGGTAACCCACTTTCTTGCTTGATAGTTTTATTTGGCAATTGTGCTTCGAGTAATGTTGTGGCTTGTGGAGCGCCCTTATTTGCAGAAGTATAAGTTAAGACATCATGTCGATTTGTGTTTTGAGTAAGCCGTAAGGAACATTCGGGACGCATGTTTCTAAGGAGGGGAGAATGTTATACCGTAGTTCAGCCGTGCGTGTGGGCCATACGAGCGAGTTAAGACTTAAGTGGGTTGATGAAAAATCGCGGTCGTGGCCTCAGGGCAGCCGCGCGCCAGAGCGCCGCGCGCCAGAACTGGCCGCGCGCCGAAGATCGAGGGTGGCAGGAGTTTCAGCGCCGCGGCGCCGGCTGCAGGGCCGCGGCGCCGAGGCGGGTTCTGCGAGGGTTAGTGGAAATTTCTGCACTGTTTTGTTTTAAAAGAGGCCATGGGTGGGTAACAAGTGTCCCACCCCATCTGATTTTGCATGCACTACATATTGACCAAGTCTTGAAGACTTGGTCATCTTCCAAACTCTTCTCTCTCTCTAAGCTAAAAAGCTCTCCCTTCTCTCTAGAAAATCAAGAGAAACTCCAAGCTTAAGGAAAATCTGAAAAGTGTGATAAGAAGGAAAGATAATTGCAAGCTTGTGGAGGTTATCAGAAGTGGCGTTTTTGGAAAGGAGGCTAGCAAGGTTGTTGGAATAATTTTGGCTAAAGCTCTAAAGGTAACAATTCTCTCTTGTAGCTAGTTATTGATGTTGCATGTGAAGGAAAAGGAACTTGTTATAGTAAATAATGATCTTAGATTCATCAGATGTAAGAAATGTGGTTCGATGTGAAAGAATTGGTTAAGAAGATTATGTGAGCATGTTGTAGCCTAAAACTACCTTAGACTTGTTAAGTTGGTTGTTTTACCTTGTGGGCAGAATTTTACACACCTAAGTTTGGTTGTGTAATCCCCTTTGAAATGTTGGATTGTTGGGCCTTAAATGTGGCGTTTGGATATTGAATTCGGCCTTGAAAAAGGTGGCAAAGTATGTGGAAACAAAGGAAATGCTGCCCAATTTTCCTTAGGAATTAGTAACTTGAACTTGGAATATTCTACAATGAAATTAGAGGTTAATGAACGTATTATGGTCATTATAGGTTAACATATTACGTGCGGTATTTCGGACTTAGCAAGTGGATTAACCGAAAGAGGTATGTGGAACTTTCCTATCTCTTGAGCATGAGTAGTTGTACCTATGTAGTACGGTAGACGTACAAGATTTGATATCTTTCACTTGTTTTAAAGTATATGATACTTGTTTCATTTTAAAAGTATAAGTCCTCGATTTAGGAAAATGTATTTGACTAAGGAATAACACAAATATAATGACTTTATGGGAAGTTGGTTATATTAGCTTTTGAAGGTTAACAAAGAAAGGCTTACTCTAAGTAAAACAAGTACGTAAATGATTTGAAATCAGAAAGGTGAGTTGATTGTTAGGCATTGATTGCCTAAGGTTTTAAAGGAAATGAAGTCACTTGATTTAGAAGCCTATTATATTTCTAAAAGGAAATGTGACTTGTCTTGAAAAGAAATCGTAATTTGATACTATGGTTATTAGTATCTTGGAATTTTTCTATAAAAGAGTTATTTCTTAAAAGGTTGGAAGTACGTGGTACTGTTGAATTCCTGATTTTCTCTTAAAAGACACGCTGCGCCTTAGGTATACTAAAATGAGAGGATATATTAATAATGTTAATAAGAAGTTAGGATTTCTTAACTTGCTTATGTCATGATGCCAGTAGTTCTTATGTTATGTATGATAAATGTAGTGCTTATGTTATGTATGATAGGCAGTAGTGCTTATGTTATGTATGATAGGCCTCAGAGTGCTTATGTTATGTATGATAGGCCTGTAGTTCTTATGTTATGTTTGATAGCGGATGAGCTATGTTATATATATATATATATATATATATATATATATATTATTACTGGTAAACCAAGTTATTACTTATGCCATGGATTTGCTAAACATGACGCGAGTGCGCGCTTGTACTCACGCGATCCTGACCACGTGATCCATGCGGGTGAAATAGTCCCACGCGAGTACGGCGATGGTACTCATGCGCGTCCACAGATCCACGCGGGTGATATAGTCCTACGCGGGTGAAATAGTCCTACGACGAGGCGATGACCTCTACGGGTCCACAGACCTATGCGGTGAAATAGTCCAGAGTAGGATTGCTTAATGATACTACGGGCAGGTACCTGCTTTGATCACGAGCCTCCTATTTTTTACGCAAAGAAAGTTTATACTTGTTACTCATTGTTAGTAAGGCACAAAGGTCAAGGAAATTGATTTTTATCTAAGACTCAATTATTTTTGACTTATGATATTATTAAAGTATTTTCCGCTTTACATACTTGGTACGTCAGGTATCGACCCCTTCCTGGGCCGCGCTCATGCCAGGTAAGGGTAAAGGTGGTGGATCCTCATTCTTAGGATCTTTGCTCACGTGTCGAAGCTCCATTTCTCCGAGGCTTGACTTGACTTTTGTACCGCTTCTCCCGATGTTGCGGTTTTGTGTACATTCAGGTATGACGGCCCCGTCCCGTCATGGTTGTTACAAACTCTTAGAGGCCCGTAGTCCGGTTATAAATCGGGTTGTTAAGGATGTATCTTTCGCTGCTTATTTATGTTACTTAAAGGTAGCCATTCTCGGGTTAGCCTATTTTATCTTATACGGTTCTTGTTTGTGAGTTTATTTCGCCGGTTTTCTCGATGTTGTATCACGCGGTGCCCTGTAAGGCACCACCACGATCCGAGGCTCGGTCGCGGACAATAATGTTCTTAAGTCACTTTTACTCAAGAATCACGTGTCTACCTTAAACGACCCCAATTGGCAAATTTTCACGATCGATTAATATAATACTCTTATTGATAATAATATGTGGGAGTTGGCACCATTCATCCGGGTTAATATTATTCGCCTATGTTGATTTTTGCTCATAAGGAAAATTCGACGGCTCGCTTGCAAGGCATAAGGCTCGACTTCAGAGCGATGGTAAGACTCAAAGCAGTTGACGTGGATCGTGGTGAGACATTTATCCGCTGGTCGCTACTATTCGCATCGCGCTCACTTGGCTCTTTCGAATCATCGCACATTCATCACCTAGACGTGAAGAATGTTTTCCTACACGTGATCTTCATGAGACGCTGTATACGATCACCCTTAGGTTTTAGGGATACTATATATCCTAATCATGTCCGCTTATCAAGAAGTAATCAGACGGCTTAAGAAGTTCCACCGCATGATATAAGAGGTTTGTCGACTATGTTTCGACTATGAGTTTCTCTCACAACAGTCCGATAATTCATTATTCATATACCATCGTGGTTCTTCCATTGCTTATATTATATTATATGTCAATGATATTATCTTGACTACCTCTTCCGATGCTCATGCGAAAGTCTATTATGACAATGCTTAGTTCGAGTTTGTCATGAGGCCCATTGAGTTACTCTTTGGGGATTGTCAGTAACTCGCCATGCAGTGGATTATTCTTATCACGTAGGAAGTATGCATCGTGAGATCATCGAGAGGGTCGACGTCATCCTGTAATTTCACTTCTACTTCAGTTGATACTAAACCCAATGAGGATCTGACCCGCTATCGTAGTCTTGCAGACGCCCTTCAGTATCTGACATTCAGGCGACCTGATATTACATATGTCGTACAACATGTGTGTTTGTTTATGCGTGATCCCAGATTTGAACATATGAATGCGCTCAAACGTATTCTTAGGTACATTTAGAGAACACTTGAGTATGACTTGCATTTGTATCTTTCATCGACGTCTACACTAGTCTCCTATACAGATTTTGATTGGGTGCTTGTCCTGATACCAGACAGTCTACGTCTGGCTATTGCATGTTTTTAGATAATAACTTGGTCTCATGGTCCGCTGCCGCCAATCCACGCCACGCTCATGCGTATACCGAGTATCGAGAGGTAGTCAATGTGGTTTATGAGTCATATTGGTTACGAAATCTACTTTTAGAGCTTCATTGTCCTATTGAGAAAGCTACCTTGGTATATTTTGATAATATAAGTGACTTCTACCTTTCTGATAATCCAGTTCAGCACCAGCGTACTAAACACATAGAGATATTCGAGAGAAGGTAGCTAAAGGACAAGTACGCGTCTACCATGTCCCTTCCAGATATCAGATTGCATACATCTTTACAAAGGGTCTTCCCTAGGTCTTTTTCGAAGATTTTAAAGACAGTCTCAGCGTACGAAGACTGTCACGACCCGAACCCGGGCCCGTGACTGGTGCCTTACCCCGGGCACCCTAGTGATACAACATCAGAGAAAAACCAGCGGAAATAAAAACTTAAACATTCAAATAGACATGGATCAAGATAAAAGAAAATAGGCCAACCAAAACGGTTGCCTTTCAACATATATATATATAAACATTTGAACAGTTACAATCCTTACAACCCCGCCCACAAATAAAGGTTACAGATTCTAAGATTTTTACAACAACTATGACGGACAGGCCCCGCCATACCCCGAATGTACAAGAACCTGCACTGTGGTAACATACCAAAGATACGCCCAAGGAACTGAGCTTCCAATACGCTGAAAGGTGATCCTAAAGCTGGATCGACACCGACGTACTTCACTCGCGGCATGAACGCAGCTCAAGGAGGTCAAGACAACAGTACCAAGTATGTGAAATCGAAATATCAGAAATGAAATCATAATAGTCTATATAAAGTAGAGATATGTATGATAACCAAACTACATTACACAACATATAAATATATCAAGTCGTGACTCACGCCCAAATCATCACTGCGTGCGGAATTCTTCCTCATCACGGCATATGATATAACAACACCAAGGAGTATACCGAACACTGTGTCCTACATGTGTTATAAAATCAGACGGGCAAGTATAACTACCAGATCCGACTGCACTAATAATACTGCATAACCATATCACGGTCGACACGCGGCAAGTGCAATAGCCTCCACCGCCTCCTCCCCGTACGTATAGGCAAGTTACACAACAACAAGCATAGGCAAGTTATACAACAACAAGCATAGGCAAGTTATACAACAACAAGCATAGGCAAGTTATACACAACTCAAGGTACTTTCATTTTATATCAAAGTCCGGGTTTTTAACCCTAAAGTACTACGTACGTTAAATTCCTTTTAAAGAGATTCATTCCTTTTATAAAAGTCACCCGACATTCGTAGTATTAAAATAGAGTGACTCACATTTTTAGGTAAACCAAAACACTTTCCTTTTCAACAACATTCTTTTCCCTAAAGTTCCAGTTTGCCTAATTTCAATTACTCAAGTCTCCTTATTTTTAGAAAGTTTCATAGTTCAATGTCTTAATCTCTTTTAAAACAATCGAGTAACATATGCCATATGTGAAAGCGCTTATTATTGTTTATAACAATCTTATTAAATCAGCCATGATCTAGAAAATGTAATATCATTTTTTCTATTCTTAGCTTATTTGGAGATTGAGGTTTCTACTGGTTTTAATAATACTTCATTATTCAATACATTTTCATTTATTAGCGCTGCAGTGGTTTGTTAGATACTTATTCTGATTTCCAAAATCAGTAAAATATTATTCCTTTTAAAAACCTAGTACTCATTACTCACGAATGAGGTTTCACACAAACATCCATATTAATTCAAGTCTCTTATCTTTTAAGATTAAGTCTCTTAACTTCTAAAATCAAGAAACCATTCTCTTTATCTCTCTTAAGACGTTATACCTAACTTCCCATAAAGCTAGTATAACTCTTATGTTTTCAAACTAAGTATTACTCTTCTTTCAAAAACGATTCTTAATCTTTTGAAATACTTCAAGATTCTTTTATTCAGCTTAAGTCAAAGGACATTGCCGCATAACCACGCTCATAACACACGACGCCTACCGCATCATATATATATCCTTTTAAAATATCATGCTCAAGAATATAGGAAGAATCACATACCGCGACGATTATCGACTATAAGCAAACGCCCACTCGCCATAACCCGCTTAGCCTTGTCCACCTTCCAAGTAGCACATGCTACTCGCAGTAACATTCAACCAATAAAGGTTATCACCATCAGAATACAAATTCTATGTAAGTACAGTTTAAACTTCTACTTATATTCTTCTGATGTGATTCAGTTCAAGTCTTTACTGTAATATCCTTCTATTACAGTTCAACTCTCTTCTATGAATCTTATATTCATTTATATACAACTACAATATGTAATTCCCAATTACAATAATGACAAGAGTATTTACCTCGATGAGCCCAAAATTATCCAAGTATATGTCGCCCCGAGCAACGTTAAGCTCCTACTCCGTGCTCCAACCCGCCCAAACAACCCTTAGAAGTTCTACGCAACTTCTACTTAACACTTCAACCGACTATGAAGGTTTTCCTTGTGGTTTCTTTGTGGCTAAAGGAAAGTATAATAGTATTTCGGCTCTACGATGAGGTAACTTTGGAAAGTACTACAATGTATTAGGGCTAAAGTATTTTGGCATTATAACAATACTTGAGAGTATTTCTATACCACAAAGTGGGTATTATACTAAAATAACTAGGCAGTGGGGTTTTCTACCAAGGCCTCATGTGGGTGAAGTGACGAAACTCAAGAGGAGGAGTAGTTTGAGACTTAGAGAAATGCTCAAGTTCGATGAAGAAAGTCTTCAACTTAGAGGGGTATTTATAGGTCAAGCAATGGCCAACCAATGGCCAAGATCAATCCAAGTGTTAGTGTTGTAAGGCCAAGATCAAGCCAAGTACACCTTATCCATCTACCACACCAACTTGCACAAAATATCCTACCAACTCGACTTCAATCGCCCAAAGATCGCTTCAGTCACGCTTAATGCGAGGGTGACACATGTCACCCTCCCGCTGGTCCAAAATGTTTCGCCTCTAAAAATCCGCAAAATTATAAATGACATAGCCGAATTTTCCTTCGCAAGTTTAGTAAAACGCTTCATTTAAAAACGATTATTTTCGGTACTTGTGAACAAATTTCGATCCTTGCCAAACCTTAAGGCTTAAATTTTTATACGTACGCCCTCACGTACATACTCTGGAAATACGGGGTATAATATTCTCTCCTCCTTAGAAACATTCGTCCCGAATGTTCCTTCTCAAGACGGATAACGATGAAGTTCTTCTAACCAGTTGCCAACGCCACACCTGGCCACGAAAAATAATGACGTTTCTCTTCCTTCTTTACTCGCCGTGCCCTTCTAACACTTGAACTCTTCTAGTATACGCACCACACTTCACCATCACGAGTCACCACCTCCAAACTTGGTCATCTTACTAGCTTCACTTTCCTCTAAGGCCATTCCCGCCTTCACGAACCGATTCTCGTCGAACATATCCACAAACTCATACGATGGTCATCTAAACTGGCCTAGCACCTCGTGACCCTACCACCGGCGGGACCACCCAGCTGACCCACCTGAACAAAGCCGCGGGTTGGCCCGCAACACGGCCCCAACCCGACCCACTTAACGCATCAAGCTCTTGTTTCCGATCCGAACAATCTTACCTATACAGTCATGAAAGCTACCACTTCCATTTTACACCACCCAAGGAATTTTCCCACAATTACTCCACGATACTTATACATTCGACAAAGATCACCCGCAAAAATCTTGTACTCAAGACTCACTTTACATCTAAGGTCTCAACTGTAATATTCTAAGGTTCATCATTTTCTCACCCCCAGGCTTACCCTTTTTCACTAACCAGGTTTTTAAATCACATTTTAGCACAAAGCTATCTGAATATAACACTAAACACATCATCAAAACATCAATACATACAAAACTCTAGAGTTGGGTATACTCAAAATAGGCGCCGAAGATCATCTAAATCGAAACTTCCACGTGACTCTACCGTGGCCGGGACCGCTAACATCCCCGCTTAGCATGGGAGTGTGAAGCAACCCGAATCGATCTAAGAGATCAGGCTATCCCACCAAACATCTACCGTTACCTGACAGCTCGGCCTCCAAATGGCCCCGCTGGGCCGCAAGTATAGCAATCTCCCAAACCAAGACGACATTCCTCTACGGGCTTTACCACAATGGTCACACCGAGATACGGTGGCCTCATCCGCCAACACTTCTACTCCCCAATCTAAAACCCGGAGCCCCGACCGCTCCCGAATATTCCAAACGCCCCGACGACGGGGACCACTTGCATCAAGTGAGGCGCATAATCGCCTCGGCCACGAGGCGTGTCCGCCTCGAAGTCACCAGCGACTCGCTGTTCGCCTCTTCACGATTCGTCATTCCGCCGATTTCTCCGCCTCACATCCGCGCATAGCCGCATGCTGGCAATGTCCATGCCCGCAAGAGCTACACCCAAACAACTCGCTAGGTAATCATCGAGCCTCAGAATACTTCCGGCACTCGATCCTCCATACTAGCTACTAACGCGGACGACGAGCCAATGAGTCGAACTCCACATTGTACTCCCAACTGCACGCCGCTCGCCGCAACACCAAAAACTGCTTACTTACCGAGCCCTCTCATCCGCGAGGCAAGAAATGTGCAAGAAAGGCCTCTCGAACTCGCTCCATACCGAAGCCGCATGCTCTCCCGACAGCTCCCACGATCAAACCACGATCACGTATCACGCACCGATGCGTAACCTAGACCACCGACGGTCTCCGATGCTCGATCACTCATGATCCGTCAGAATCGCTTGATGAACTCGCGATCATCTTCGTGCCTCGACCCATAAAACTCAAGCGGGTTACAACGCAAAATCTTGTAGCCTCAAACTATCTCGATCTAGTGAACCATCGCATCGAACCGCCGCGGCCCACTTATCCTCAAGTCCGCCACAACTCGCCATTAATCGGGCCCACTCTTGTAACCCATCTCTCTCGCCTCCATCGGCGGACCGAGGCTCGTGCATCGCGTCTCAGAGACCGCCACGCTTCTACTCGCAGCCTCTCCTCGTTGCCTTGCTCCTTCGCCCGTTGCCTTGGCGCGAGGCATAATCGTAAAAACGGCACGCCGAGGGTCCAACTTACAACACGCCTCTAAGGCACGATCTCGTAACGGTAGAAGCGGAAACTAATCCTAAATGTCTCAGCCTCCCGATTATAGACGCAGTGCACAACACATCGATAATCAAGACTTACTAGACACGATCGACCGTAGACACTTTCCGAGGACTAATCGCCTGATACCACTTTTGTCACGACTGTAACGACCTGCCCGGCCCAAGCATCGTGCCTTACCCCTGCACCCTAGTGATACATACATCGTGAGAAAATCAGCGAACATAAAACATGAGTCATTTAACAAAAGATATAATAAATAAACAAAGCCAACCAAAACAGCTTGCCTTCAAGATATACATAAAACCCCAACAGCTTTAATCCTTTTACAACCCCGCCACAACAAGATTTCATGCACTTAAGATATTAAAGACTATGACGGACAGGCCCCGCCATACCCTCGAATGTACAAGAACCTACAACTCGTGGAACACCTACTAAAAGATAAGCCTCCGAGAAACGGAGCTTCAACGCTACCGAATCGTGATCCTACGAGCGAGGATCCACGACCGATGCACTTACTCGCGCAGATTTAACGCAGCCTCAAGGAGGTCAAGACAACAGTACCAAGTATGCGAAATCGCATAATATCAGAAATGAAATCATACTAGTCTATATAAAGCAGAGACATGTATGATAACCAAACTACGCTCACAACATAAAAGCAAATATATCCAATGTGGACTCACGCCTCAAGTCATCACTCAAATATAACTACGGGTCTCACGCCCACAACATCAATCATGTTCGTGATCACGGCCGCATGCCCCCGACCAGATCGTGCAGACATGTCCACGATGCAACAATAATACCAATGCCCCACGGCCACATGCCCCCTGATTCTACCTGCAGACACGCCCACGTGACATCAACAATAATATACCGTGATCAACCCCGCCGCACGCCACATGCCCCCGAATTTACCTCGTAGACATGTCCATGTAACCACAATAACAATATATCGTAATCGATCCGACCGCACGGCCGCATGCCCCCGACTCGTGACGGCAGATACGCCCACGTGACATCAACAACAAGACAAGAATCAAAATGGAAACATACCCGTGGAATTCTCCATCACCGCCAAAGACGCTCCAAGTAAGTTCTCAACAAGTCGACCGCCTCTATCGAGAGACGCAGAATACGTAAATACCACACTTGCACAACAAAGGCTATCATCACAAAGATAGGCAAGTTTCACAAAGAATAAGCATAGCAAGTTTCACAACAACAAGCATAGGCAAGTTTCACAACAACCAAAGATAGCAAGTTTCACACAACTCAAAGTACTTTCATTTTACGCCAAGGTCCGGCTTTAACCCCAAGGTACTACATACGCTAAGTTCTTTTAAAAGAGATCCATTTCTTTTATAAAAGTCACCCGATACCCGTAGTATTAGAACGACCAACCCACCTTCCTTTTCAAAACCAAGTAACAACATTCTTTCCTAAGTTCCAGCTTTGCCTAGTTTCAATTACTCAAGCTTCTCATTTTTCAATTGGTTTCATAGTTCCCAAACTTAATCACTGATTCCTTTTAGAACAATCGAGTAACATATGACATATACGCGAGTAGTTTATTCTGTTTATAACGATCTTATTACAAAGCCTATGATCTAGAAAATGTAATATCATTTTGTCTCATCTTAGCTTCTACGCAGATGGAGGTTTCTACCGGTTTTAATACAACACATCATTATTCAATACATTTTCCTTTATTAACGCCGCAGTTGGTCCTGTCGATACACATTCCGATTCCCAAATCAAGAAACATTATCCCTTTAAAACCAAGTACTCATTACTCACGAATGAGGTTTCACACAAACATCCTCATTAAAACAAATAAGTTAAGTCTCTTATCTTATAAGATCAAGTCTCTTAACTTCTAACCTCAAGAAACCATTTTTCTTACCTACATAAAGTCGTTATAACCAACTTCCCATAAAGCCGTTATAACACTTTATGTTTTAAAACAATCAAACACGCTAACACATGACGCCTCACCGCATTACATAGTTCACACATATCACGCTGTAAGAGATAGAAGAGGTTCACATACCTCGCGACGATTTATCGACAATAAGCAAAATGCTCCAAGTACTACAACCTTGCTAGCCCTTTCCACTCCTCGAGTGAATACGCTACTCTTAGTACTTTCACCTATAAAGGTCAAAACGCCTATTAACCCCAAAACATAAGTTTCTATCTTTCTATAGAAAATTCAAAGACCTCCCCGCAACAACAGAATCTCCTCCTCTATCGAGGCCGGCCACCAAGCCAACCAGTGGGGGTTTACACGCCTAACCTGACGTGTACAATTCTACACAAGCCTACCGCAATACAAATTTCTATGTAAATACAAGCTTTAGCTTCTTATTCTTCAGCTTAAGTCAAAAGACATTGCCGAATACTAAGTAGTTCCATATATAGTATACCTCAACTATATACTCTAACAAACATGTAATTTCCAATTACAATAGAGGGCCAAGATAATTACCTCGATAAGCCCAAAATTATCCAAGTTATAATGTCGATCCCGAGCAAGGTTTAGCTCCACTCCGCGCGCCCAAACCACTCCAAACAACCCTTAGAAGTTCTAACTAACTTCTACTCAAATACTTCAACCAACTATAAGATTTCCTTAGTGGTTTCTGGCTGAGACTAAAAGGACAAAAGGTAGTATTTCCTGACTTCACGAAAGAGGTATCTTTGGAATACTACAAGGTACAAGGCTAAGGTATTTTGGGCATTATAACAATACTGTGGAGTATTTCTATACCACAACAAGTGGGTATTATACGAAAGCAACTAGCAGTGGGTACCCCACTGCCAGACCTCACGCTTAGTGGAGACCTCACGCCAAAGGCCACTTTCATGGAGAGGAGCTCTGACGAGTCAACAAGAGTGAGGGAGTGGTTTCAAGACTTGAAGATTTGACGAATGAAGTCTTCACAAAGCGTGGTATTTATAAGAAACCCAAACGCCAACCAACGGCCAAGATCAAGCCACGCGCAAGGCAAGTGTAAGGCCTCGATCGCCAAGTGCACCCTAACCCCTACTCCACAAAACACGGCACAAGACAAGCCACAAACAAGGCCAAAACAAGGCACAAAACAAGGAACCAATAGGCCAAAAACGTGAGCCACAAAACAATCCCATACGTGAACCAATCGCCCACTCGACGCCCACAAGCCTTCCAATGCGAGGTGACACGCCACCCTCCCGCTGGTCCAAAATGTTTCGCCTCTCTAAAAATCCGCAAAATTAAAAAGGACATAGCCGAATTTTCCTACGAAAGTCGTGGGAAACGCTTTCGCCTGAAACGACTTACAGCACTGCGCCCAAACGTAACTTCGCCAAGCCACTTAGCGGGGTGACACGGTCACCCTACTATTGGCCCTCAAAAACGCCTTCAAAAATATCCACAATGGCCAAAATCTCAAAACAAAGGGCTCCCACAAAACCGTAGAATTTCTCCCCGCGGCCCCACGTGACCATTTCCAAAATAAAATCTCAAAATTCTAATATAATCTATGAAGTCCAAATACCAAACTGGGAATCCACCCCATTAACGAACCTTTTTCTTCACAAATAACCGAAACTTTTCCGCTTAAAACTCACATCTTTCTTTCTTTTCAAAATTTTCACAGACTTCGCACGCACGCCCTCACATACATACCCTCGCAACTACGGGTATAACATTCTCCTCCTTAGAAACATTCGTCCCGAATGTTCCTTCTCAAGACTGATATCGGAAGTTCCTCTAACAAGTTGTCAACGCCACACCGCCAATAAATAACACACGTTATCTTCCTTCCTTACTCGCCGTGCCCTTCTCGAACACTTGAACTCTTCTAGTACGCACCATACTTCACCATTACCTGCTCTCAAAATCTCCGAGTCACTACCTCCAAACTTGGTCATCTTACTAACCTCAAACTTCCTTAAGGCCATTCCCGCCTTTACGAACCGCTTCGTCGAACGCTGGCCCACTAACTCATACGATGATCATACAAACTTGGGCCCAAAGATCCTCGTGACCCTACCACCGCTGACCACCTAATCGACTTATCCTAAACCGTTACGTCGACCCGCAAATGGTCCTCAACCCGACTCCCAATCGTGCTAAACTCTTGTTCCCGATCCTAACAATCTTACTAATTCACATCATGAAAGCTACCACTTCCATCTCACACTACCCATGGACTTATCACACAAATAAATCCCACGATACTACTCACCCTTATAAAGGTCAAACATAAAACGAATCTTTTACTCAAGACGACCTTACCTCTAAGGTCTCGTGGAAATAGTCTAAGGTTCACACTTACCATGCCCCCATACGTATCCTTCCAACTAACCTCGCATTCTAACTCACACATATCACAATGCTATCCGCATAGCACACAATAATGAGACCATCATAACAAGCATACCAAAACTCTAGAGGGTTATGATATACCTGGTTACCGCCCACTCTAATCATAGGCCCTCGCAGGCGATAACCGTAGGCGTGATGAACCAGCCACGATCCTCGGCCGAGTCGTAACATCCGCGCTCCTTGGTAGGACAAGCTCGCAAAATGGCCCGCTGGCCGCAAAATAACAAGCTCCCCGCACCACGACACTTCCCAAATGCGGTCTACCACATCGACCACACCGAGGTAGGTGACCGATCCGCCAACACCTTACTTCCTCGAAACTCAACCTCGAGCCCCGACTCGCCCCGAATACTCAAGGTCGCGAGGACTACTCGCACCTGGGCGAGGTGCAAAACTAATATGCCGCTGAGGCGTCCGCCGAAGTCGCCAAAGACCCCGGCGTCTCGCCCTTCACGATCCAGTCATTCCGCCGACCTCTCCGCACTCACATCCTAGCGCAGCATGAGCTCGCATGCGCAATGTCCACGCCCACCGGGCTACTCCCGAACATGCCTCCGACATGTAATCATCGAGCCTCAGAATATATCGCACTCGATCCTCCATACTAGCTACTAACGCTGACGCATCGCCAATGAGTCGAACTCCACATTGTACTCCCGAACCGCACGCCCGCCTGTTTAAGCATCAAAATCTGTTTACCGCGCCCTCCTCATCCGCGGAGGCAAGAAGGCGCGAGAAAGCCCTCAAAACTCATCCCATACCGGAGGTGCATGCTCTCCCGAAAGCTCCTATGAATCAAACCACCGATCGCGGATCACGCAGCCGACGCGAACCAAAGGTCACAGACTCGGTCTCAAGCTCTGATCACCCGCACGATCCGTCAGAATCGCCGGATGAACTCCTCGCGATCATCCTCGTGCCTCACCCATAAAACTCGCGGCTACAACTCGTAAAGTCCCGCAGCCTCAAACTATCTCGCCGGGGTGAACCATCGTGCATCGAATCGAATCGCCGTGATTCCAAATTTATCTCATATTCGCCACGACTCGCCAAGAATCGCCATCTCTTGTAACCCATCTCCTCCGCCTGCATCGTGGACCGAGGCTCGTGCATCAGAGTCTCACGCCCACGGCCGCGCTCTAAACTCGCTGGGCCGGGCGCTACAAAACTCCGGGCCTCAAGCACAACTCGTATCGTCCCTGCTCGCGCTCGCACTCTCTCAGATTCACTAGCAGCACTCTCACGCTTTGCCCTTCCGGGATCTGCCTTGCGCGAGGCATAATCGTAAAAACGAGATACGCCGTAGGGTCCAACTTACAACATGCCTCTAAGGCACGATCTCGTATCGAGAAAATGGAAACTAATCCTAAATGTCTCAGCACTCCTCGACATAGACGTGGTGCACAACACATCGATAATCAAGACTTACTAGACACGGCTCAGAGACACTTTCCGAGGATTAATCGCTCGATACCACTTTTGTAACGACTGCCCGGCCCACATCGTGCCTTACCCCGCACCCTAAAGGATACATACATCGTAGAAAATCAGCTAACATAAAACATGAGTCATTTAACAAAAGATATAATAAATAAACAAAGCAACCAAAACAGCTTTTTCAAGATATACATAAAACTCCGAACAGCTTAATCCTTTTACAACCCCGCCCACAACAAAGATTACATGCACTTCTAAGATATATTAAAGACTATGACGACAGTCCCGCCATACCCCGAATGTACAAGAACCTACAACTCAGTGAACACCTACTAAAAGATAAGCCTCCGAGAAACGAGCTTCAAATGCTACTGAATCGTGATCCTACGAGCGAGGATCCACGATCGACGACTCTACCGCAGATGAACGCAGCCCCAAGGAGGTCAAGATAACAGTACCAAGTATGTGAAATCAGATAATATCAGAATGAAATCATACTAGTCTATATAAAGCAGAGACATGTATGATAACCAAACTACGCTTCACAACATAAAAGCAAATATATCCAAATGTGACTCACGCCTCAAGTCATCACTCAAATATAACTACGGGTCTCACGCCCACAACATCAATCATGTTCGATCACGGCCGATGCCCCTGACTTCAGACGGCAGATATGTCCATGATGCAACAATAATACCACGCCCCATGGCCACATGCCCCGAATTCTACTCTGTAGACATCGCCCATGTGACATCAACAATAATATACTCATGATCAACCCCGCCGCACGGCCACATGCCCCTAATTTACCTCTGCAGACATGTCCATGTAACCACAATAACAATATATCGTAATCGATCCGACCGCACGGCCGCATGCCCCTAATTCAGATCGCGGTAGATACGCCCACGTGACATCAACAACAAGACAAGAATCAAAATGGAAACATACCCGCGGAATTCTCCATCACCGCCAAAGACGCCCAAGTAAGTTCTCAATAAGTCGACCTACTCTATCGAGAGACGCCAGAATACGTAAATACCACACTTGCACAACAAAGGCTATCATCACAAGATAGGCAAGTTTCACAAAGAACAAGCATAGGCAAGTTTCACAACAACAAGCATAGGCAAGTTTCACAACAACCAAAGATAGGCAAGTTTCACACAACTCAAAGTACTTTCATTTTATGCCAAGGTCCGGCTTTAACCCCAAGGTACTACATACGTTAAGTTCTTTTAAAAGAGATCCATTTCTTTTATAAAAGTCACCCGACAATTCGTAGTATTAGAACGACTAACCCACCTTCCTTTTCAAAACCAAGTAACAACATTCTTTCCTAAGTTCCGCTTTGCCTAGTTTCAATTACTCAAGCTTCTCATTTTTCAATTGGTTTCATAGTTCCCAAACTTAATCACTGATTCCTTTTAGAACAATCGAGTAACATATGACATATACGCGAGTAGTTTATTCTTGTTTATAACGATCTTATTACAAAGAAACCATGATCTAGAAAATGTAATATCATTTTGTCTCATCTTAGCTTCTATGCAGATTGAGGTTTCTACCGGTTTTAATACAACACATCATTATTCAATACATTTTCCTTTATTAACGCCGCAGTTGGTCCTGTCGATACACATTCCGATTCCCGAAATCAAGAAACATTATCCCTTTAAAACCAAGTACTCATTACTCACGAACGAGGTTTCACACAAACATCCTCATTAAAACAAATAAGTTAAGTCTCTTATCTTATAAGATCAAGTCTCTTAACTTCTAACCTCAAGAAACCATTTTTCTTACCTACATAAAGTCGTTATAACCAACTTCCCATAAAGCCGTTATAACACTTTATGTTTTAAAACAATCAAACACGCTTAACACACGTACGCCTACCGCACTACATAGTTCACACATATCATGCTGAAGAGATAGGAAGAGGTTCACATACCTCGCGACGATTTATCGACAATAAGCAAAAATGCTCCAAGTACTACAACCTTGCTAGCCCTTTCCACTCTAGTGTAATACGCTACTCTTAGTACTTTCACCTATAAAGGTCAAAACGCCTATTAACCCCAAAACATAAGTTTCTATCTTTCTATAGAAAATTTAAGAAGACTCTCCCCGCAACAACAGAAATCTCCTCCTCTATCGAGGCCGCTACCAAGCCAACCAGTGGGGGTTTACACGCCTAACCTGACGTACAATTCTACACAAGCCTACCGCAATACAAATTTCTATGTAAATACAACAGCCTCATTTCTTATTCTTCAGCTTAAGTCAAAAGACATTAATACTAAGTAGTTCCATATATAGTATACCTCAACTATATACTCTAACAAACATGTAATTTCCAATTACAATAGAGGACAAGATAATTACCTCGATAAGCCCAAAATTATCCAAGTTATAATGTCGATCCCGAGCAAGGTTTAGCTCCAATTCGCGCGCCCAAACCACTCCAAACAACCCTTGTGGTTCTAACTAACTTCTACTCAAATACTTCAACCAACTAAGATTTCCTTGTGGTTTCTGCCAGACTAAAGGACAAAAGGTAGTATTTCCTGACTCTACGTGAAAGAGGTATCTTCGAATACTACAAGGTACAAGTGCTAAGGTATTTTGGGCATTATAACAATACTGGAGTATTTCTATACCACAACAAGTGGGTATTATACTAAAGCAACTAGGCTAGTGGGTACCCTACTGGCCAGACCTCACAAGTGGAGTGGAGACCTCACGCCAAAGGCCACTTTCTGCGGAGAGGAGCTCTGACGAGAGTCAACAAGAGGAGGGAGGGTTTCAAGACTTGAAGATTTGGATGAATGAAGTCTTCACAGCGTGGTATTTATAAGAAACCCAAACGCCAACCAACGGCCAAGATCAAGCCACGCTAGCAAGTTGTGTAAGGCCTCGATCAAGCCAAGTGCACCCTAACCCCTACTCCACAAAACACGGCACAAGACAAGCCACAAAACAAGGCCAAAACAAGGCACAAAACAAGGAACCAATAGTGGCCAAAAACGCGAGCCACAAAACAATCCCATACGTGAACTAATCGCCCACTGACGCCCACAAGCCTTCCAATGCGGTGTGACACACGCCACCCTCCCGCTGGTCCAAAATGTTTCGCCTCTAAAAATCCGCAAAATTAAAAAGGACATAGCCGGAATTTTCCTACGAAGCCGTGGAAACGCTTCGCCTAAAAACGACTTAGCCCAGACTGCGCTCAAACGTAACTTCGCCAAGCCATTTGTGCGGGTGACACGTGTCACCCTCCTATTGGCCCTCAAAAACGCTCTTCAAAAATATCCACAATGGCCAAAATCTCAAAACAAAGCTGGCTCCCACAAAACCAGAATTTCTCCCGCTGCCCCACGTGACCATTTCCAAAATAAAATCTCAAAATTCTAATATAATCTATGAAGTCCAAATACCAAACTGGGAATCCAATTCCCATTAACGAACCTTTTTCTTCACAAATAATCGAAACTTTTCCACAAAACTCACATCTTTCTTTCTTTTCAAAATTTTCACACGACTCGTGACGCACGCCCTCACATACATACTCCTCGCAACTACGGGTATAACAACCGAGTCTCGCCCGTGATCGTGCCTTACCCTGCACCCTAGTGATACAACAACAGAGAAAACCAATGAAATAAAAACTTAAACATTCAAATGTATACGATCAAGATAAAGAAAATAAAGCAACCAAAACTGCTGCCTTTCAACATATATATATATAAACATTTGAACAAGCATAATCCTTACAACCCCGCCACAATAGTGCTACTGCATATCTAAGATTTTTACAACAACTATGACGGACAGGCCCCGCCATACCCCGAATGTACAAGAACCCATGCACTGTGGTAACATACCAAAGATAAGTCTCCGAAGGAACGAGCTTCCTAACACGCCAAAGGTGATCCTAAAGCTGGATCGACAACCGACGCACTTACTGCGGATGAACGCAACCCCAAGGAGGTCAAGACAACAGTACCAAGTATGTGAAATCAAAATATCAGAAATGAAATCATAATAGTCTATATAAAGCAGAGACATGTATGATAACCAAACTACAAGACACAACATATAAACAAATATATCAAGTCGTGACTCACGCCTCCAAATCATCACTCGTGCGTGGAATTCCTTCCTCACCGCCAGCCTATGATATAACAACACCAAGGAGTATACCAACACCAGTCCCAATTGTTATAAAACCGTGACGGCAAGTATAACTACCAGATCCGACCGCACTCAATAATACTGCATAACCATATCACGGAGTCGACACGCGGCAAGTAATAGCCTCCACCAGCCTCCCCGTACACGAATGACGGGGCAAGTGAATCGCCACGCACAGATCACAACCGTAAGTCACGGCTCCATCCAAACACCGACTCGCGGTCGGCACGCGGCGTGCAATAACCGCTACCAGATCCACCTCGCCACGAAATGACGGGCAAGTAAACAGCACGCGACCCGATCACAACCGTAGTCACGATACTCGCCGCAAGCCGGCACGCGGTAAGCGCAATAACCGCTACTAGATCCACCGCGCCACGTAAATGACGGGGCAAGTAAACAGCACGCACCCGATCACAACCGTAAGTCACGACATTCGCCATTAATAACCATAATGGTCACATGTCCACTAATCCATCATCTGTATACATGCCCATGTAACAACGATAATGGAAGATACCCGCGGAATCTTCCACACCGCAGACGCCCGAGTAAGTTCTCAACTACCAACCTACCTCCATCGAGAGACGCCAGAGTATAGAAACACAATTCTGCACAACAAAGGCTATCACAACAAGCATAGGCAAGTTACACAACAACAAGCATAGGCAAGTTATACAACAACAAGCATAGGCAAGTTATACAACAACAAGCATAGGCAAGTTATACAACAACAAGCATAGGCAAGTTGTACACAACTCAAGGTACTTTCATTTTATATCAAAGTCCGGGTTTTTAACCCTAAAGTACTACGTACGTTAAATTCCTTTTAAAGAGATCCATTCCTTTTATAAAAGTCACCCGATACCCGTAGTATTAAAATAGAGTGACTCACATTTTTAGGTAAACCAAAACACTTTCCTTTTCAACAACATTCTTTTCCCTAAAGTTCCAGTTTGCCTAATTTCACTACTCAAGTCTCTTTATTTTTAGAAAGTTTCATAGTTCAATGTCTTAATCTCTTTAAAACAATCGAGTAACATATGCCATACGCGCGAGCGCTTATTCTTGTTTATAACCATCTTATTAAAGCAAACCATGATCTAGAAAATGTAATATCATTTTGTCTCATCTTAGCTTCTACGCAGATTTGGTTTCTACCGGTTTTAATAATACTTCATTATTCAATACATTTCTTTATTAGCGCCGCAGTTGGTTTGTTCGATACTTATTCTCGATTTCCAAAATCAAGAAAATATTATTCCTTTTAAAACTAAGTACTCATTACTCACGAACGAGGTTTCACACAAACATCCATATTAAGTCAAGTCTCTTATCTTTTAAGATTAAGTCTCTTAACTTCTAAAATCAAGAAACCATTCTCTTTATCTCTTAAGACGTTATACCTAACTTCCCATAAAGCTAGTATAACTCTTATGTTTTCAAAACCAAGTATTACTCTTCTTTCAAAACTAGTTTAATCTTTTTGAAATACTTCAAGATTCTTTTATTCAGCTTAAGTCAAAGGACATTGCCGCATAACCACGCTCATAACACACGACGCTCACCGCACTATATATATATCCTTTTTAAAATATCATGCTCAAGAATATGTGAAGAATCACATACCTCGCGACGACATCGACTATAAGCAAAACGCCCACGCTTATAACCCTGGCTAGCCTTGTCCACCTTCCAAGTAGCACATGCTACTCGCAGTAACATTCAACCAATAAAGGTTATCGCCATCAGAATACATACCCTATGTAAGTACGCTTTAAACTTCTACTTATATTCTTCTCGATGTGATTCAAGTCTTTACCAGAATATCCTTCTATTACGCCAACTCTCTTCTATGAATCTTATATTCATTTATATACAACTACGATGTAATTCCCAATTACAATAAGGATGAGTATTTACTCGATGAGCCCAAAATTATCCAAGTATATGTCGCTCCTGAGCAACGTTAAGCTCCTACTCCGTTTGCTCTAACCCGCTCCAAGCAAACCTTAGAAGTTATACGCAACTTCTACTTAACACTTCAACCGACTATGAAGGTTTTCCTTAGGGTTTCGTTTTGTGGCTAAAGAAAAGTATAATAGTATTTCCTGCTCTACGTGATAGAGGTAACTTTGGAAAGTACTACAAGTGTATTAGGCTAAAGTATTTTGGCATTATAACAATACTGAGAGTATTTCTATACCACAAAGGGGGTATTATACTAAAACAACTAGGCTAGGGGTTTCTACCAAGGCCTCTGGGGGTGTGGCGACTTAAACTCAAGAGGAGGGAGTAGTTCGAGACTTAGAAAATGCTCAAGTTTGACGAAGAAAGTCTTCAACTTAGAGTGGTATTTATAGTCAAGCAATGGCCAACCAATGACCAAGATCAATCCAAGTGTTAGGCAAGTGTAAGGCCAAGATCAAGCCAAGTACACCTTATCCATCTACCACACCAACTTGCACAAAATATCCTACCAACTCGAATTCTCCAATCGCCCAAAGACCGCTTCAAAGTCACGCTCAATGCGAGGGTGACACATGTCACCCTCCCGCTGGTCCAAAATGTTTCGCCTCTCGGAAAAATCCGCAAAATTATAAATGACATAGCCGAAATTTTCCTTCGCAAGTTTAGTAAAACGCTTCATTTAAAAACGATTCTTTTCGCATTGTGAACAAATTTCGATCCTTGCCAAACCTTAAGGCTTAAATTTTTATACGCACGCCTCACGCATATACTGGAAATACGGGGTATAACAAAGACCGCCAGCTATGACTGCGTGGGTTTGTTAAACCGAGTCTAGCACCGCGGCCCAAGGCCCATAACGTCGCGGCCCTTGCCCGTGAACAATGTTTTAGATTATGTATATTTGGTATATATTATAATTAGTCTTGTACCTTAATTACTATTGTAATATTACCATAATTGTATAGTTAGTCTCCTATAGAAATTCTAACTCAGATATATATGTCTTTATGAATAAGAATAATCAAGGGATTAATTCTTTCATTCACTACTAAAGTATCGCAGCTCCATAGTATTTCAAGTTTTAGATGGTAGACTTGTCCAGCTGTTTAATTTCAAGACATTGAAATACTTGGCTCAAGATTTTGTCACGCTTCGTAAAGTTGAGAATTGTTCGACAATCGTAGAACTTGTTCCATCATTTAAACAAGTGGACGGACCTTAACCTATGAATATGTTCATGATTTCGCATGCCCATCAGTAGATTGCTCGCGTGTCTTCCGGATGTTGTGAAGATCACCACTCTAAGATAACAGATGAGTCCTCGAAAATTAATCATTTCCGATGTTGTAATTAACTTTCATACAGGAATTCTCTTGTGAGTCTTCGATAAAATCATATGGTGGCATTACCGAGGAATCATGTTTCAACGTGCTTCACTTCTATTCGAGAGTAAAATTGATGACATCGACATCTTCAAAAACACCAACCAATCGCGACAATTCAATGCACTAGTTTTCAAATTTAAGAGGACTCATCAGATTACATCGTTGGATTATTGTCTCAGAGCAATCACAACACCATTCAAGATGTCGATGTCATCGCTTTACTCTCAAATAGAAGCACATTGCAACACGATTCCTCAATAATGCCACCATATGATTTTATCTCATGACTCACAGAGAGAATTCCACCTGCTATGAAATTAATTACAGCATCGGAAATGATTAATTTTTTCGAGGACTCATATATTATCTTAGAGTGGTCATCAGCCACCAGAAGACCTGCAAATAATATTACCATGGACTTTTCAAATCATGAATATATTCATAAAGCAAAGGTCCATCCACTTGTTTAAATGATGAACAAATTTCATGCTGATTGTCTAACAATTCTCCACTCTATGACGATAAAGAAATCTTCAACCAAGTATTTCAATGTACTGAAAATTAAGAGCAATTGGACAAGTCATATCATGCTAAACCTTGAAATACTATTGAGCTGCAAGCTAAAATAGCTGCAATACTCTAGTAGTGAAGTTTAACGTTATTATGACTGAGAGAAAATTATATCAAGATGTCGATATAAAAGGTACCATGAATGAATTCCATTAAGAATCATCAAATAGCTTATTTCTACCATTACCAACCACCGCTGAAGTAATATCCAGATAAGAGTAATCACAATCTATTTTGCAAGAATCGCATGAACAAATACGAAGAAGTTGACTTCAAGTAATTGATAAAGCTTGATGTCACGTGATAAGGAGGTATGAGTTCAAGCCGTGGAAACAAACTCTGCGTAAATACAAGGTAAGATCACAGATAATAGACTCTCGTGGTCCTGCTTTTCTCCGAACCCCACGCATAATGAGCTTAGTGCACTGGTTGTCCTCGTATTAACAAATATAGTTTAGAACCAAATACAAGTGGTTCTATCATTTGTCATGCATAGAGGAATGTTAATACCAATATCCTCTTTATCACACCATCCAATTACTTTGATAGAAAGAAGAAATATTAACTCATGTTTGTAAGATTCACTAGTAAATCTTTAGGAACACCGTAAGGAAAAGACTCTCGCCAGATAAGAGCTTCTTCTATTTCCTTAAGACAACCTTTTATAGAGACAGCTTGTTTGTATTGTAATTTTGGAATAAACCCAACTGCTTAGCTGGGACCCCACTACTCATCGATTTGTCGGGTATTGTTACCGCATACGACTTCGTGAGTCACGATGATATTATCAGTTCCGCATCAGTGGTCGTATACCACAATAATCAAATTTCCTTTATATGGATCAGATTTATGTTGGCTTCGCTGGGAGGATCTTGGGAAGAGACAGAGACTTAGTTGATACAAACCTATAAATATGAAAACAAAGACGTGGATCTACATACCGCGAGAATAGAAGCTAAAGAATCATCAAATAAAAATATACATCGAAATATAGTGATTGTGATCGAGATAAAAATTCTCTCAATACAACTTAACTCTGCTGCTTGTACGCAGTAGCGTTAAGTATATATTATTTTTCTCGTTGTTGACCAAGAGGTTGTTACCCCAAGGCCAACTTGAAGGGGCTGAAGTTTGACGCAAAACTTTTTGGTTGTTAAGTTATAGCAGGACTGAGCAACATCCAACAACTATAGTCTTTTTGGTTTGCACTACAGATGTAAATCATAGATGACCTAGTGACATTTATGCTAGATCAGAGCATTCTTGTCAAGAAAAGGAAGCAGACTCATTTAGCCACTTCGACACAGCTGCTACGCCCTTGCTTCTTGCCCCTTATTTCAAACTCAAGGAAAGCCTTGTTTGATATGAGAAAGATGTGCTCAAGCTCCCAACCTATACAAGGGGCTTAGGCTTGAAATTCGGCCAATCAATCAATGTTATTAGTCAGGAATTTGAACTTTTGAGCTCTTGAAAGTAGTGCAAGTTAGTCTAATCCGCAGTATTTCGTTGAAATACATCCTGTCTTTTCACCTTAATTTGGTGAGATATACCCCATCTATGTTCTAGATGGGTAGTGTTAGAGCTCACTTCACACCAACAGAATCGTAAGTTTTCTTCTCCGCCTCAGCTTGAGAGCTCATTTCTACATCAAGATAAGGCCCCTTCCACCACAAACAGATTTGCTGCATGGATTAGATAGAGTCTCCTCATCTCAACATTCAAGCACGAATCCTGATGATGGCCATTTAATAGCGTTCTTCTTCAAAATGTTCTCATCTTCCGTAACGTACATTCTAGATTGACAAAGATCGATAAAAATTCGCTTGTCACGACCGACCTCAAGCTCGCATCGTGCCCTACCGGTGCACCCCTTTCTGTATACATCAGAGAATAGCAAAGGGAACATACACAACTCATAAAAATACTTAGACATTAAATATCAACAGCAGCCGATAAGGCCACCTTCCGTAAAATATACATAATAAAACAAGACATCTTTTTTTTCTTTACAACCCAATCCACAAGACATGACTACAGCACTTAAGAATAATAACCGTGACGACAGGCCCCGCCATACCCCGAATGTACAACAACCGATAATACTGTGGATCTCAACCAAGGATAAGCCTCCAAGTAAAAGAGCTTCAACAAATGAACAAAGGATCCTAAGAGCGAGGATCAAGAACTCGTATACTCTACTCGCGCATGAACGCACTTCGGCGAGGTCAAGACAACACGTACCAAGTATGTGAAATCAAAGATCAGAATGAAATCATAAAGTCTAAAATAAAGCCGAGACATGTATGATAACTCAATGAACGTGACATGCGGCCTTACTAACAATGAGAGCAAACAAGAGTATACTTTATCGCATAAAAATGTGAGGCTCATGATCAAAGTAGGTCACCCGCCCGTAGATCATTAAGCAATCCTACTCCCGAGACTATTTCACTCGCATAGTCCCGCGACCGAATGGAGCGACGCCTCCGCACGGAGTATTTCACCCGCATAGTTCTCAAGCGACCCAAGAATGGAGCGATGCGCTCGCATGGGACTATTTCACCCAAGACAGACTATTTCACCCACTTAGTCTCTGGGCCCGCAATGAGTACAAACGCCGCACTCGCATCACGGGTAGCAAATCCATGGAATTAGTAGTAACCCGAGGCTTTACCCCGTAGCATAACATAAACTAGCACAACCGCTATCATACATAACATAAGCACTACCGCTTGTCATACATAACATAAGCGCCATCGGCTTATCATAACATAAGCAAGTTAAGAAATCCCATAACTTATTAACTTTGTTCATATACACTCTCATTTTAGTTTACTTAAGGCACTAACATGTCATTATAAAAATCCGAGAATTTAACCCAAAGTACTACGTACTTCTACTCCTATAAAATGACTCTTTTTCATATAAAACTTCCAAGATACTAATAACCGTAGTATCAATTCATATCTACTTTTCAAGACAAGTCACAATACTTTTTAGAAATACATTTATAGGCTTCTAAATCAAGTGACTTCTTTCTTTTAAAACCTTAAGAAATTGATGTCTTCAAATCAATTTGTCTTTCATTATTTCCAGTCATTTATCATTATTTACATTACTAGAGTAAACCACTCTTTCATCTTTCCATAAAGCTATTATAACCAACTTCTCATAAAGTCGTTATACTAACTTTATACTTTAGGCAATTACATTCTTCTTTATATCCAAGAGACTTATACTTTCAATACCAAGTATCATATACTTTTAAAATACTTCAAGTCTCTTAACTTTAGAAATCAAGTGTCTTAACTTTAGAATAGGCTCAAGGAATCAATACTTTCCAAATCAAGTATCCTATACATTTTCAAGTCAAGAATCTTTGTTTACCTTATTAGAATAAACCATTCTCTTTACTTCCATAAAGTTATTAACCAACTTTAGGCTTTTGAAACCAAGGCATTTCTATCCTTTAAAAACAAGTAAGTTAATTCTCTTAACTCAACCAACTTGAACATCCTTAAAACAAGTCAAGGACATCAAATGAAACTAAATTCATTTAAATCTCGTACGTCTACCGTACTATACATTTACAACTATTCATGCTCAAGAGATAAGGAAGTTCCACATACCTCTTTGGTTCAATCCACTTGCTACGTCCAATATGCCGTACGTATTATGTCAACCTATAATGACCATAATACGTCTATTAACTTCTAACTTCAAACGTAGAATATTCTAAGTGCAAAGTCACTAAATTCTACGGAAAATCGGACAACACTTCCTTTGTTTCTACATACTTTTCCACCTTTTTCAAGGCCCGAATTCAATAACCAAACACGCCACATTTAAGGCTCAATAATGTAGTTAACAATAGGGGATTACACGCCTAACAAGACGGTAAAATTCTGCCCCACAATTTATATCAAACTAGTCCAAAAGGCAATGCCATTCTCGGCCAAAAGGTATAACAACATATCATCCTTTCCAATTCCTTTTCAATTCAAGTTGTTTAGTATAACATGTTATAAAGCCGCAATCGCTTAGTAAATAACTATAATCTTCAAGTAGATAACATGCGACAATTCTAATTATCGACCAAATTGTATTTCACTTTCAAATGGCTAACAATGTCATTTTGGATTTTAGGCTTCCAATATCCATAACACTTATCAATCTTTAATACATATACTTCATGCTAGTTAAAATGTAAGGCTACAACAATATGTAATCTTATAACACTTAAGAGAACAATATTGTTACCTTGACGAGCCTTAATCCGACTTCAAGATCCGGTCGCCCTTAGCAACTTAGAGCCTCCTCGACACTCCAATCCGCCACTCAAGCCCTTAAGATCACAAACAACTTTCTTTACTTTCCAATCCAAACCTACGAAAGTTGACTTAGGTCTTCACCTTGCGATTAATACGAAAACGCCACTTTTCCGGGATCTTTCTATTGAGATACCCTTACAATACCTTAGGAACCTTGGTTCAAAGTATGGAGGTTATTGAACAACAATTGAAATTTTTTGTCTTGAGAATGGACCCAAACCCGAGAGCAACATATAAGGCTCCTAAGTTTCTTGAAATTTTTTCTAAGTATGGGAACTAGTCTTGCTACTAGTATGTTTAAATAACACAATGGAGGGTCAAGATTAGCACAAATGGGTGGCTTGGATGCATTCTACTAAAAGATCAAGGCAAGTGGTTCTTGACTAAGTCAACAATGTCAAGCTTCTAAGCCTAGCAAGACTTGGTCATCTTAACCTTGGCCAAATAACCATTTAATCCATGCCCATTTCGTCCAAGACCAACTAAGGGGGGTGACACGTGTCTCCCTCCCATTCGTCGCAATATTTCATTTTCCGACATTTCCATAATTTCGATAAATTTTTACTAGTCTCAAATCTTAACATTTTTGAGTTCCTACGTACGTTCTTATAAACATGTCCTGGAATTACGGGGTGTAACATGCTTCTCCAGCCTCGTGACCGATTATACTAATAATTAGAGGCGCTTATGATTTTAGCAAATTTCTATTCGCATAACTTCCTGTGGTCCCAAAACTCAATCACCGCAATTGAATCATAGATAAACATTTCGATTTCTTTATCACAATGATATTCACCGAGGAACTAAGGTTCCCGCAAATGTTCTAGCAGGAAGGACCTCTAAACATTCTAATATACTCATGTTTGCATATACAAATTTTAATTGATGTTCAGTTTGGTTCCAATCACACTCCACCAACCAAACAACATCACTCTCATCATTCTCGATTTTAAAATGCCCATTAAATTGTCGCATAAACTTCCTCAACCATCTTCATATCTCGCACTTAATCGAGACTTTTTATGGTCATGACAAAAATCCAGGTAAGCATGGCAACAAAAATTAAACCGTTGAAGACTTTAGTGGTCAAGATATCAATTATTGAATTTATGTGACCTCAAACAAATAAGTTCATCACACCATAGCATCAAATAAAGTATTTTCTCTACCCCAACATCATTAAGAGCCTTTTATAGCATTCCATAATGTTCTACCAAATAAAAATAATTTAGACAATTAGCAACAACCCCAACCACTGACAAGAGTTAGTAGAGAAGAGAATTTCAATATTAATCAAATTTGTTTCCTCCCAAGATTTCTTATTCCGCTTGAATTGTTCCATAATAACACATACTATAGGAAGTTTATCCATGTCGTTAACTTGTCCATCATCCTAAATTTTAAGCATGAACTCCCAAGAACTTTGTAACTTCATTTCAAATTTCATTGTAATAACCTTTAGTTGATCCTCAATTACTTTGTTTTCATTAATCTCTAAGAATGATGAAATCTCGGCGCGGGAAAATCAACTATCGTGGTCGCCACCATTTCCTCGTGGTCAATTTCAAGATCCTTATGTATCCTTATATCCTCTTACAATGATTTATCGTGCCTCAGGCTCCATTATCACATAACCTTCCTCCTCATTTCTCCTTCCCGATTGAAGCACATATAATCCAGCTTCATTCTTAGAAATTTCAAAGACCTGTAAGGGTGTAGCACCAAAAACATTTTCATTTAATGGAGAAGATTTATCTAGCACTGACACCATTATTGTTTTAAACTTCTTCAAATTTTCATGTGTTATTACTTCATCATTACTAGTAATGCTGACCAAATGAGCCTTATAGTCATTGCAAATTAGTTCATAAATCCTCTCCCATTCACCATCCTGATTATAATCGTCTATGTAATCAATAATTATTCTCTACATCACACCATTCGTAGATTAAAGATCATGAAATTTTTGTTCGCTTTTGAATATACCTACCAAACACTGATTTATGCCACAACTCAATGACCAAGTGATAAATCATGTGACCCATTAAGAACCAAACTTGTATCCGATCCTTCATTTCTCCGCTCACACACTTCCATTCTCCATATTAGTATCCTCACGTTGAACAATAAGAATCATCTAAATATGTCGCCAAATCATTTTCTCAAAATCGCGAACAACTTATCTCGCATTATTTACAACAACGCTTTGCGCATCATACAATCGCTATCAATATCATTAAACGGGCAAATGGTTCAAGAAAACTCAGCTTTACGAACTCGAGGACAAGGTTCTTCAAGAGGGATTGAATGTAATAATTGAGAGATTTCTATTTTATTTTTACTTTTAAGTATTTAGTGTCCTAAGTTTGTCTAATATCGCTTGGGTCCTTTTATTTACTTTTAGTCCCTAAAGTCGGGTCACATTTGTAGTTGTCATGTGTCGATTGGTTAGATTATTTTAAGTCAATATTAAATACCTTGTATTCGCATTTTAGCGATCATATTGAATAAAAATAAAGTATATCTTTTACTCTCTATCTCTCACTTTCTCTCCATCACCCTTTTTTCTTCCTTCCTCTCTAATTTATCTGCTAACGAGCTCACCAAGCTCTTCATATCGCTACAACGGTATCGTGAGTTGATTTATCTCTACCACTCGCTATATATTATCTTGTCCCTATAACTACTACCCACCCCAAGTATCGCTACCACATACCATATCTCAAACCGTATTCATGGTTTACCCAAGAAGCTCAAAGTCACATCGCGCAATAGATTTCAAGAAATCAAGGTGTCTATCATTATTACGAATCAAACCATAATTTTGTTTCATAGCTACGACATACGGGTATTCCAAAGGACAATCCCAATTTTCAGCTAAATAACTATGACTTTGAGTATATCTCAAAACCCATCGTAACTTCACGAAGCTCTATGCACAAACAACGTGGCATCGATGGCAAGAAAGCACTGAGGAAGAAATTCAAATAACGCGTCCACAACACAAGATTTCAAGTTAAAAGAGACTCATGAATTTGTGCTCGAGTTAGAAATGGGAGATTCGTGACCAAGTTTTCTTCGAAAAGAAATACTCAAAGAGTTCAAGCCTTTTCTTGATAAGGAAATAGAGAAATTGAGATTAGATGATAAATTTCTTAAGGAATGAAAATATATATTTTACTCTCTATCACTCTTTCTCTCCCTCTTCCTCTTTCTTTCTTCCTCTCTAGTTTCTTCATAATGAGTTCATCTGAGTTCTTCATATCGCTACACTCGATTCGATCAGATATGTGTAAAAACTTGCGGGCGTTGTCGTTCGGTAATAGTCTAAGTGGTAAGAGAATGATTTCCTTTCGAGTCATCTTGTCAGCCTATTTTTCCATTCCCTTTACCTCTTTTTATTTTTAAGTTTACTCAAACTCTTCTACCTTCATTCCCCACTCCCTAGGTATTTCTATTCCATTTCCCCATTCATTACTCCTCCCCAAAATCACCATTTGTGTGACCAATAGAAAATGAAATACACAGAGTGCACTTTACTGTGTAGGGTTTATCATTCTCAAACCCTCATTTATTTCTCTTCAAGTACTCTCATTTCATAATAAACCCAAGTATAATTTATTCTACTTTTTTGACTGCTTTTAATTTTTTTCACTTCTAATTTCTTATTTTTGTCTTCGATGTTGTGTTTAACTCGTTTCGTGATAATATTTTGTAATTGAAGAAAAACCTTGGATTTATAGATGGAAATAAAGTTTCAATTTACTTGCTATATCTAACTCTTCTATTCGCTGTATTTATCGCTTGCATTAGATCTAACTTTGACAATTCACGATATGTCTTGTTGTTGTTTTCTACATAAACGGCTCGACCGTACTTCTTTGACAAGGAGAAGAAAATGGGAATTTATCCGCTTCATAATTACTTCATGCTTAATTGTGTTGTCTTGCTACATTTGACGCTGTACTCAATTAGAAAATCACTATATAGTTCTCAACATCTTAAAACTAGATAAAAACTGTAACAAAGATTAGATCGCATAATTTGAATAATGATTAGAGAAAGTGACACTTTGTGTAGGAATTATCTTCGTGATAAATCGGATAAACATTTGGTGTACTTTTTGGAAATGGTTAGAGATATCAGGTTGAATGAGACAAGAAACACATGTTTGGAAGAGATCGTTGCAAGTTTCTTATATACATCGCACACCACAAAAAGAATAGAATGATCAACATTTTTATAGAAGTGGTGAAATCATAGTAGATAATTTCATGCTTGTTTATTAGCAATCTTGAAATTACATGTTGTGCTTCTTAAGAAACCAACTCCGCAGATATGATAACGATGATGACACGTGTAAATATTTCCTAAAAGCATAAAACAAATTTTAGTTTGACAAAGATTGTAGAAGTATTACATAATCTAAAGTGATATTATACCTTTTGTAGAATTCTTTAGGTGCACTTGATGGTACAATGATTTTTGTACATGTTCCTTCCGATGGACGACCTAAATATCAGACTAGAAAAAGTACCATTGCAATGAATGTATTAGGAGTATGTTCACTTGAGATGGAATTTATATATGTCTTACCTGGTTGGGAGGGATTGACTCACGATGGACGGATTCTTCGAGATGCAATTTCTCGGCCTAATGGTTTGAAAGTTCCAGGTAATTTAATTAACGAAATCATTTCATTTAGTCCAACTTAGTAAACGTATTACAAAATATTTTTCGAACGGTCAGCAAGTCGTTATTATCTACGACCGTGGATATACTAATGGAGAGGGATTTCAGACCATATGTAAGGACATATTTATCATCTTAGAGAATGAAATAACGGTCCACGACAACCACAAACCAAGAATTTTTCAACTTAAGGCATGCAAAAGCTAGAAACGTGGTCGAACGATGCTGGGTTACCTGGCTAAGATGGGAATTCTTAGTCCTTCTGGTTTTAATTTACAAACACATGGTCGTGATTGTGGCTTACTTGTGCTTTATTACATAACTTGCAAAGAGATACATACCCTAATCATTTAACGATGATAACTCAGATGCATTTAGGCAGATAAGGAAAAGGTATGATAGCTGACGGGTTAAAATGAAGCGAGTATATAACTCCATTGATGTATTCGATCCACGGACTAATTTCGTAAATTCGCCGCCCAAAACATGCTCAATACTCTGGAGGGATAGACATCACAGACTTACATTGTGATATTTTGAATTTTATTATTATTATTTGACTTGTTTTATTTAGATTCGGGGACTCAGATGTTTTATTTTGATTATTTGAATTTGTAATAGATTTTGTTTATTTATGTATTAATTTCCTTTCTTTAAATAAGCAATGTTGTTTTGCATATTTTTTGGTTTGAACGCTGTGTATGGATGGATGAAAGTAGTGCAAGTGAAGGTGGAAGGGGTAGAAACAAACGCTTCGACCGCTCAAGAGATAAAGTTCTTGTAGCCGCTTGTCCGAAGTTAGTTGTCGATACTCATTCGGCAGAGTGCGGTTCACAAACGTGGCTACATGGTTCGCTTTCGAGGAGGTAATAGATAAGGCCTTCCTGGGTTGTGGCTCAAGGCTTCACCACACATAGATTCTAGGCTTAAAATACTAGTATCCAAGTTCGCAGCTATTTCTCAAATGCTAAGTACGCGTGGGTTTGTTTGGGATGATGAAAGAAAATGATTTTTGTGGAGCGTGGCCGTTTACTTTATGGTGATTTTTGCAATGTATGATTATTCAAGAATAAATTATAGACATAATTAATGATTTTATCAATTAGTTATGTTACATTAGTTGTTAATTTTATTGAATATGACATAATTAGTGATTATTGTTTTAATTTGTTTTTTTCTTCGCACTCATCCTAATCGCAAAAATTTATACGGGTTGTTTTTCCACATTTTCACGAAGTTCACGAGTATTTATGGCAAGGATTATGCCACCGAAAATCGGGTCAAGACATGTCGATGCTGATTAGTAATATGGAAAGATACGCACGCCGTTTGCCACGCTTGATTAAAGTGATGATGATGATGTTGTCTGTAGTGGTAATGTCACTCAAATTGTTGAATCTGGCTGAATCATTTCTCCATAAAAAAAGATTTATAGAAAGCGTAGTGATAAGTGTCAGCCGAAGTTCTAACGAGTCGATACCTTACAAGCATTCACTGAAGATATGAATGTTCATCTTTCCACCATGGCTAATGTGAATGGCACGTGGCCGATGATCGAGATAAAAATAATGGTAAGAGCGAGCAAGTGTTTGGAAGCACTACTCTTTAACGCGGAAGTGTATCACCCTACACAAGTTTTTCAAGAGCCAACATTCTAACCGCAAGCAACCAAATAAACTCCATGATTTTTTCCGTTGTCCAGACTTTGAAAGTAGTTATGTCAAGAGTCTTCGTGGAAATGGCGATGACAATGCTTAAGTCTTCAGGTGTCGATGCTTCTCATGATTCACCTATTTCTTTGTACTAACTTTGCTGCACGCATGTTTTATCGTGATCTCTGATTTACATTTGGTGTCAGAAGCTTGGATGTATATTTGCTAGACATATGTTTTATGTGTTTTGAATGACAAGTATCATGTTCTATTGGTATTTGTTATTAGACATATATATATAAAATCTCGTAGTCAATGACAAGCATTCATTTAGACATATGTTTTATAAGAAATTACACTTCAAGAGAAAATAAACTTTGCCATGGCTCAAACGTCATCTAGTGTCGTAGCTTTTAGATAGAATCTATCAGACGAGTTCTTGATCAAGAAAGCCCCAAGAACTCCAATCTCCTCATTCCATTCAATAATTTCATC